>JXTC01000691.1:97132-115907 GCA_002914845.1 Trema orientale
ATGTTAGATAAATCTTTCTCCGAACATTTTACAGGATCATAGCTAAAATGTATGACACATACTTTATCACTATGGTAGTCAAAAAGAAAAATTATGAGAGTCAAAAATATATCACTTAGCTGGATTGAAGATAAAGAAAAACTACACATAAACCATGAAACTCCAAAAGCCTCAAAAGTGACCACAAGAAGAAAGACATCTAAGATAAAAAGAATACAAAAACAAAAACAAAATCTCAATAATAGTACAGCCAAATCTTAGAACTTTTTTCACTTCAATTTTGGGAAAAAAAATAAAAAAGTAAGCTGAATGAAAAATGATTCAATGATAGAGTGAATCAAATAGAATCTTCTTTTGTAGGCACTACCGGTCTGCTAGCTCCTAAGCTCCGCAAATACAAACAAATCAGGCATTGAACTGGAAGAATTCGCCACATCTAAAAATAAGAATGCAACGTCTCCTTATATATCTCCATTGTGAAGATTTGGATACTCATATTTTTAAGGTTGTAAGGACCATATTATTGCAATAACTGCTTATATTTTGAGCGTAGACAATAATATCTTATAATAAAACTTTAGAAGATAATAACTGCGTATATTTTGAGCGTAGACAATAACATCTTATAATAAAACTTTAGAAGATAATAGTATTTTTATTTTATTACTGTACTATTCTTTTTATCTATATATATAAAATGGAAGCAACCTTATAAAATATAAGGATCATAATTTTTCAATCCCAAACGATATGTGGGATCCTAAGCTAATAAGTGATCTATCTTAGAAGTTTATTATTCTTATGGTCACTTTTTCATTTATTCTAATACTTGTACAATAATAGATAAAATGGTAGAGAACGAAAAATAAAAGAAAAGCCCATAAAGGCTAAAAGGGAAAAATGAAAAATTAGATATCAAAATCCATTAATAAAAGAAAATAAGCAAATTGAAGATAACTAACAAAGGAAAAAAAAGTTATTTGACAAATTTATACGAGAAGAACTCGTGTGGCTATAGTGTATGCCTAATATATGCATTTAATATTTTTTTCAGTAAAATGTGTTATCTATTTTTTTTAAATAAATATATAAATGAATATATGAAATTAAGTAAACAGATAAGACAAAAAAATATTAAAAAATATTTAAAAAAGTAGGCAAGTATCTGGAATGTTAGCTGCTTTTTCTCTTTTCTATATTAGTACAAATATATATATATATATGTAATAATGATGTACTTCCTTAGAGGGGACCGGTCTCGTCTATGTTTTAATCAACACAAGTTACATTTGTCTAATATTGTGTTGGTTAAAACATGACATATATTGGCCAAATCATAGACGACACCAATCCTCTCAAGGAGTCTACATCTATAGCCATATATATTATATATATATTCGGTTTTGTTATATTGTTTTGGAAAGAGAGCAACTAATTTTTATTGGTGAATTAAAAGTAATGTAATAATTTGGGCAACGATACTGTAGATATGATTTTTATTAACATCAAGGTGTAAGGGAAAGGTGCTCCCTTCTAACAAGTTTTATGGATTCCATATGGAGATCCTCTAGCAGGATATTGTAGATACGATGTTTATTAAAATCAAGGTGTAAGGGAACGGTGCTCCCTTCTAACAAGTTTTACGGATTCCAGTAAGGTTTGTGCTCCGCGAAGGGAGATTGAGCCTTGAGGGTTAATTTCCCTGTTCTTGTACTGGAGAAAACGATCCGAAAATATTGTTGGGATTTGGGAAGGTGAATTTCAGCTAGCGACGTGTCTACTGAACATATATGTTGGATGAGAAAATTCCAGGTTGTATTATAATTCGCAAACCATTAATATTTTAGTAGGAAAAAAAGTTGTGACGAAAAAATTGAAGGAAAAAGAGTGGGAAAATATTTTTCTAGAATTCTATAAAATTTTATTTTTAAAATTTTTTCTCTAATAATCTTTTTATTATAATCTAAATCTTCCAAATTTACTGAAACATTCCTTACAGAATCTTTCTAAAACATTTTCTTTCAATATTTGATAAAATCCAAAAAAAAAAAAAACAGAGAATTCTTAAAAGATAATTCTTTGATAAAATCCTAAGAAAAGAAAATAGAATTCCTAAAAAAAATATTTTTTTTTCTTCCTAAAATCCAAGATGCAAATGAGCATAACGACATGTTGATTTGTCTGGGGAAACGACACCTCCAGTCATTTTCGGTCAATAATAAGAAATCCTGATTGAAACTAAAATCCGTCGGTTTTCCTTTTCTGAACGATCAAAAAAATGTTTATAAATTTGATAAACGACATATAGTTTTAAATCATGAACTTTGAGATAGAAGCGACGTGTAGTTTAAAAAAGACTAAAACTTCTAGATATCAACTATGTATCGCTAATACCATTACCATTAGAAAGAAAAAATGGTAGTAAACAACCTATTTCTAAAATCCAAACAACACGCATGGTCGTTTTTGTGCAAGACGACATCAAACTTCTACAAAATATACCACGTCTTTTTACAATTTGAATTTGAAACAAAATTTTGGCTAGAATCGACATGTCTTTCAGTAAATAAACGACACTAAAGTGAACGTTACTTCAAAAGCATGTATTCTTAAATTAAAGGACATGTCATTTTACTAAATAAACTGCAGTATTAATTTTAGGGGAAATTATAAAATATATGGTATTTCTGAAAAGAATTGAAAAAATACGGTGCTTTTGTATTTTTCACCGTGCGGTACAGTTTTTATTAGAAAATACCGTTTTTTTAAAAAAATATTTATAAAAGTACTATTTTTTAAAATAGTAACTAGTTTCTAGTAACCAGTTTCCAGTAACTGGTAACTAGTAATTAAAGATATTTATAACTGGTATATAACTGGTAACCAGTTTCCAGTAACCAGTTTCCAGAAATCGGTAACCAGTAATTATTTTAAAAATGATAATTTTCTAAATATTTTTTAAAAAGTGATATTTCCCTAATTAAAACTGTACAAAAATTGGAAAAAACCCTAACTTCTGTATTTTTGTAATTCTTTTCGGTTTTTGTAGGTATAAGTGTTAGAAAACCTTAATTTTAACCGAAACTCATATCGTTTAGTTAGTCAAAGTGCGGTTTTATTGCCACCCTCTGTTTACTCTTTACATATCACATTTTTTAAAAGTTTTTTAAAAATCCTTAAGTATGTATGTTAGAAGAATTTGTGGGAGGATGAAAAGAGGTGGAGGAAGAGGGGTGAGAGGAAAGATGAAATCACTTATTTGGTAGGAAGGATTGAGGGAGGGAGGGGAAAAGTGGAGGGGCTGAAAATTCCTTTGGGACCACTATTTTAAGTCTCCCCACTAATGAAAGGATTTGTCTTCTCCCTTCTCTTTTTATGTACAATGACATATATTCCTTCCAAAAATATTATAAAATAAATATTTTTTTAAAATATTATAAAATGATTAAATGATGAATAATATAGTAATTTGATAAATAAATACTTATCGTCGTTCATACTTTCTAACGTTCCTACTAAACAACTTAAGGGATTATTACTTTCCTCTCATTCCTTCACATTCTCTCTCATTCCTAAACTCCCCATCTACCTTATACTCCCTCCCTTCATCCCTCCTGCCAAACATAGTGTTAGTAAAATTTCTTTTTTTGTACATATAGCCATATAACTAAATACATCTGCTTTCTTTTTTCATAATGAATTTATCTAAGTTTTGAGGACTCTATTTATTTGAATTTTGGGAATTGAAATCTTAGTGTTCGTTAAATTAATAAAATTGTTATAGATAAAATTTTTATTTTCAGAAAGCATTTAGATCCATTGCTTAAGTACTAATGGATGGTCAATGAGTGATTTGTAAATTGAAGATCGATGTACTTCTGCAATAGGTCATTGCCCAAGCTTACTTTTCACATTTTGGTGTTATATACATCAAGTGCATCACCCGAGTTTATTTTTCTGAAACAGCCCTTAAGTCTAAAGATATCATACTAGAAGATATTACCATTGGTTTCACTAAACATTAAAAATGTAAAATTACATAAATTTTTTTTTACAAAATAAATATCTCACTAAAGTCTATATTAAATTCATAGAAAATTACTAACGTAACTGAAAATCCTAATGTAAACCAAAGAAAAAGAACTTCTAAAAATATATCATGTTACGAACATAAAATAAGTACTTTAAAATGTTTATTTTATTAAAAACTAGACCACTAGACTGTCATATCACTAAGTCGTCCCATCGCTGCCATCCCTTATTTCATCTAATCGTCACCTGAAAAATATTAAATAATATAATGGATTAGTAGCCCAGTAAATAAAACATACTTGACTGCTTTAATTGTCTATATATTTTAAATTGCCTAATTAAGTGTTATATGTGTTTTATGTAGAAATTGAATATTTGATGACATATAACATATTTTTCATGTGAGGCATGATCATCCATATGCATGATATTATTTTATTAAGATAGAATGTCTTCAAAAGAATAAAATTTATACAATAGAATAACTTTTTCGAATAAGGAAGATTTTAAATAAATGTGTGTGTGTCTATGTCTGGAGTGCTGAGTGTACAAAGGACACGGGAGACCGGTGTACCCACTAAAGATAAATGACAATAGACCATTTTACAGAGGTGCCCTTTATTGTGATAGTTAAAATTCATTGAGCTGAAGCCGCCTGAGCTCGAACGTTGGCAAGAAGGGGTAAAGTAAGAAATAGTAAGCTGTGCAGTCTCACATCACCTGGGAAAGGTGAAAGGTGATAGTTCATAAGTAAAAGATCCACCTCCTAATGGTATGAAGGTTTTTGGGATTAACAAATCCATGCAGTCTTAGCTCAAAATGGATAATATCATATCAAGTAGAGGGAGATATTATATTTTCTCTTCGAGAATTATATTTATATGAGAAATTACCGAAGTACAATTGTAATCAGCCAGATATTTCCCATTTATTTTTGTTTTAAAAAAAATACATTTTCCTATTGCTCAAATTTATAGAAGTACATGTTGAATCGTAGCTAAGTGGGAAAACTATAGGGAAGTATTTCTTATTTTCTGGGTTAAGAAACACAATTGAAGAGGAAAAGAAGAAAGAAAACAAGTGAGAATAAGTGGGTGAGAAAAAAAAATCAAAATTAAATTGAGGCATAGTGTAGGAATAAATTATGGGTATAATACACATAATTCATTTTTAATTTTATTTAAAGGTGTGATTTTAAAAACAATGTAGAAAGAGTTTACCAAGAAGTGGGTGAGAAAAAAAATGGGGCTCATAGAAATGTGACCAAATTTTGGACCTAATTTCAGTAAATATCCCTTTGTCAAATATTATAGCAAAATATCCGGTATATATAATTATATACCAAATGTAAAATTTTATATACCAAGTGTAAAAAATTATATACTAAGTATATTTCAGTATAGTAACTAAAATTGGTATATATATTTATCTATCAAGTGTAAAAATATATATACCTGGACATTTAGCTATAAAATTTTAAAAGTGGACATCTACTTAATCAAATTTAAAATACTAGTCATCCACCTAAATTTCTCAAAAAATCAAAATTAAATTGAGGCATAGTGTAGGAATAAATTATGGGTATAATACATATAATTCATTTTTAATTTTATTTAAGGGTATGATTTTAAAAATAATGTAGAAAGAGTATACTAAAGTGTGACAATGGAGCCATTATTAGTCCAATGACAAAGGAAATTTGAAACTGAAAAAGACATACGATATTATAAGTTAACCGACAGTAAGTCTTGAATTAAAAAGACAAGTAGTATTATCTTACTAAACTACAACAAACTTCAAATTTAAACCGTAAAAATATGTCGTTTTCAACTAAACCACATGAAAATTTTAATGTAAAATGACAATCTTTTATACGACAAAATGACATAAGTAATGAAATCTCTTTTTTTTCCCCTATTAAAGTAAAGTCTAAAGGCATGTTCCCCTCAAAAAAAAAAAAAAAATAATGAAATAAAATAAAAGAAAAGAAAACTAACTAAAGTCAAGTATGTAAACCATCCCCTTTTTGTTTTTTTCTCTTTTTAAGACGACCTCAATTCTCTAACTATTCTTTTTTCTCTTTTTTTTTTCCCCCTTTTTTCCCCCTTTTGTTTAAATACATAAAACAAAAACAAAACTAAATGAACTACACGTTTTGGTACGTGATCGACGAACGGCATGTCATTTTCTTTAATTGGAACGACAGCAAGCTCCCAAAGGAAAACGATGTGTCGTTCCCTTATTATATGTTTTCCCACGAAAAATATTTTCTTCTCTACGAAAAAAAAAAAATAATAAATAAATAAATGAAAACTTGTTCTGTTTCTGATACTTCTACCTCTATCCAAATTTTACTTCTAAACAGTCATATATACAGATATACACACACATAATTAATAAATTTTGGCATGAAATATGCTCAAAATCAAGTATCAAAACTATGTTTTTCTTCATGATTACAGGATATGCAGCGAAGAAAAAAAGGAAATAGAAAAATAAAAGAAAAAGAAAAAAATCATTATTCAAGGATTTCCACGAATATCTTGTGTGTAGATGTAGTCAGTATGAGCAGCCATGGACCTTCGAATCAAACAGTCCTCTTCGCTTTCCAAACCTTTGCATCCATCTTCCTCCTACAAAGAAAGACATTATTATTAAATTAATCATATTATTGCATAAAAAAAAGATGTACCCTTTCTCGTTAAAGAAATTATAAATAAAAAGAAAAAAAGAAGCAATACAATAAACTTACATGCGAATAAGGAGAAGAAAATCCTGAAAGAAACTGGTTAGAATATTGATCTTGTGGAGGACTAGAAGTCGTTTGGATTGGTCTAGTTTCTACACTTGATAGCAGAAACAGAGCCATTATCATCAACAAACTAAGGCTCTTAAACATTGATAAAGTACTAAAGCTAGTTTCCTTTTAACTAAGGGTTCTATTTCTTTGAAGCTTGAGAGAATGTAGATAAGAGAGAAATGAAGTTATTAATAGTAATGAAGGCAATAAATGAAACTTAGTGATTCCATGTATCTTTTTTTGTTGTTGTTGGATGGGAGGGTGTGGTTCCATGAAATGGGCAATATAAGTGAAATTATATTTATATACATGGAGCTAAATAAGCTAGAGACTCGAAAGTCAAACACATCACTCCAATACCTATATTGAGGTCAATGCATGCCCCTTCTTTCTTTCTAGGAAAGATCACCATTTTAGAGAGTGTGTATGGTACTCAGGAACATCATTGAGAACCGTTTCTTTCTCACTCTTCACCCTCTCATGTTTATTTGTTTTATGTATATTATATTTCTTTTGTTTTGTTTTTGTGACGGCAAAAACTAGCTGTAATTAATATAATTACAAATAATTATACAATGCAGCCGCATGTGATGGACACCTGTTGATGTTGGGGTTGTTTTCGTCATTTAACAAAACCAGAGAATAATTATTATGCATTATGAATGCAATGTATATTTTTAACAGGTCTATCATTCATGTGTGGAATAGAAATGTCATACATATTACAAATATTAGATAAATCTGGTCATAATGATATTTTTTTCGAATAAGTTACCGACGTGTGATATTAATCACAAACCTTAAAAGTGGGGTCTATCCGTCTATGGCAATCAGATTAAACCTGTCATCCATACATATAGTCACTAATGCATTTTGTTTCTCTTATTTTAAAATCTCCCTGATTTTGAGTTTATGCTTTCTTAAAATAGTAGATTAATGCCACTCCAGGCGTATGCAGCTGCCATCTACTTATCAGTGGATTATTAATTTAATTAGGATTTTTGGTAGTTCTGTCTAGTGTAAGCTCAAATAGAATCGAATAAATAAAAAAGACAGACGTAATGGGTTAATTAGAAAAATGCAAGATTTAAATGTTTTCACTACAAAAACAAGGCATAATTGGCATTAATTCACTGAGAAGCCATATATGTTGGACGAAGAAAAGGTCATGTATATGTTAACTTTGTAAATAAATACCAATTATTGCAAATGATTACAAAATATATCCCTTCTGGGATAAATAGCGGAACAGTAAAATGAGACAGATTTTTTTTATTTTTTATTTTAAACAACGGAGCACGTCCCCAGTTAGAGACTAGCTAGCTGATATAGCTATTGTGAACACGATCAATTTAGTCAATATGTATCATGTCTAAAAAAAGTCTACGGATTCATATTTATCAATAAATTTAGCTTAAGAAGGAAATTACAATGCACACTATTCAATAATTCTAATTAAATTCTCCATGCAATCCTTTANCATGGACCTCGACAAGGCTCTATACTATGGGAAATTCAAGAAACAAGCGGTCATAACAAGCATTTAAAGAACATAAATTAGAGGGCTTAAAGAAGGAAACATGAAGCTCCTCAAATCAATAAATTAAATGCTCAATAAAAGATCGTGCGTCACCTTGTTAAACAAATTATGTTACCGAGACTCTATCATTTTGACTTTTATGTTATGAAATTCCGTTTGGCTACCGAGAAATACATCTATATATTATGAAAATCAGCCATATATATAATTGTTGTTCAACAAGACTGTTAAACTCAGATTGATTTAACAACTGTTTGAAATATTTGGCTATAGTTTTATCTCTAAATTAAGAAAGAAAATGAGCTAATGGTGAGATCTGAGAAAATTTTGATTGATAAGAAATGGGAATTATAATGAATTTAAACAAGTTGACCGTTTAATAATCCATTTTATGTAGATCATAGTTGTTTTCTTTTCCAAGAAAGATATGGTTTCTGTTTTCATTCATTTCAATAATGTGGAAGTCTTCTACGATCATCTATAACTTTCAAGTGAAAATATAAAACAAAGAGTTACTGGCCTTTGAATAGCGCCAAACCTCAAAGATTTTAATTGGGATAAAATCACTTTTATAATTTGTATTTTGACACTTTGTCAAATGTGTACATTCTATTTTGGTTATTATTAATATTGATCTTTAGATTTGAAATTTGTTATAACTTTATACACTGACATCAATTTAGAACAATTAATCTACTAAGATGTGATTTAAAAAATTGAAAATAAATCATATAAAAACTTATCCAAAAATAAGTTTATTAAATTATCTTGATAAACTAATTGTTCTAAATTAATATCATGCTATAAATTTGTAACAGTTTTCAAATCTAAAGATCAATGTTGATAATAACCAAAACAAAAAATACAAACTAAATAAAGTGTAAAAATACGAGTTATAAAAATGATATTATTCCTTTTAATTATTAGCCGGCTTTCTCAACAAAGTTAATTACCAAAGCTGAATTCACCAGATAAACGTTTCCACGAATTCTTGAAAAGCTAATATTTATACCGTCTTTGCCAAAAGATGCTTTCACCAATTTTTGAGACAAAAGGTGTGCCATCTTCATTGCCGCTCTAGTTTGACGCGGCTTGTTAAGAGGAATAATCCTAATGATCGTGGGGATATTATTGCATCTAAACAAAAATGCCAAGTCAATACATATGCACACTAAAAAACACGTCGTCATATAGTGATAAATGTTTAGCCGCGACGATTTCTTTTTTTGGTTTTTTGTTTTGACCAAAAGAGAGATTTAGTTACAAATAAAAATTTATTGTATCTAAAAGTATTATTTAGTCACAATTTTTCAAGAATATACTTTTAGTCATATTCTTTCACATATAATGATAAAATTGGTTGTGACTAAAGTACATTTAGTCACAAAGATATGATTAAAATTTTTAACCACATACTTTTTGACATAATGATGATAATATTCTTTTTAATTATAAATTTTTAGTTTTAATTACAAATTTTATTGTGACTAAAAGTGAAATTTTTTGTAGCGACAATAGCGTAACCATTTAATTATGGAGATCAGCTTCAATGCAAAATATCAAGATCATAAGGAGGGATCACGTCGACTTTCCATCCACAATATACAATGAAAAGAAAAAACATAATAATTGGCTTGAAGTCTACGTATAAAATAGTGGGATAGAAAAATATAAAACAGAGTATTGCACTCTTTTATGAATAAAACATAATTTCGACATCTCTGACTCTAGATATATATGGGTCAGATTCCAACAATAATTTTTACATTCACCTATATTTTTACATTCACCTATCAATAGCTACAAAAATTTTGACCGTTGGGTATATATATTTAACAGTTATGATTTAGTGTTTAATTGTCCTAAAAAATTTGAGCATTTATTATTTACTTTACATATGGTAGTTATTTCAATATAATTTAATTGATTCCTTAATATGATTCCCTTAATTTAACACCGTTAAAGTTAAATGCTATTTTTTTAAACACTGTTAATTTTTTCTTTTATTTTCTAGAGGAATACGAACACTTTTAGTTAACCAAAAAGAAAAGAAAAAAAATCCTTCTTTATATAAAAAATCTTGGCCCCGTTTGTTTCAACCATTCCATTCCATTGGAATGGAAAATCTATTTAAATGTGTGTTTGTTTCAACAATTCAGTTTTTCCATTCAAATGATCTTTTAGAATGTGTGTTTGTTTCAACAATTCAGTTTTTCNTTTTCTATTCAAATGGTCCATCCAAAAAGTTAACCATTGGAATAGTCTTTTTGTGTCTTGAATGGGAATAGAAGGGGGAGGTGTTTTTGAATAGTCCATTCCAATGCTCCCATTCTAATTACAACACAATCTACTATTTTTTCCATTCAAATATCTCCCATTCCAATTATAACACATTCCACAATTTTTACTCAAATACACACATTCAAATAGGCGAACCAAACGGGCCTTATATGTATCGTCTAAATTATTTTATTTGACTATTTTTTAAATTATGAGCCCATATTTGTCGAATGCATATTATAAGAAAATTTCTGTTACTAATTTAAATACTCAAAATAAACATTCCTTCAATAAAAAATAAAAGATCTTTTAATTGATTTAAATAGGGGAAATTAGAAAAAATACGGTCTTTTTGAAAAGAATTTGAAAAATACGGTGCTTTTGTGTTTTTCATGGTGCGGTATGGTTTTTATTAGAAAAATACCGCTTTTTAAAAAATATTTATAAAAATACTATTTTTTAAAATAGTAACTAGTTTCTAGTAACTAATTTCCAGAAACGGGTAACTAGTAACCGAAGATATTTATAACTGATATATAATTGGTAACCAGTTTCTAGTAACCAGTTTCTAGTAACCAGTTTCCAAAAACTGGTAACCAGTAACTATTTTACTATTTTAAAAGTGGTAATTTTCTAAATATTTTTTAAAAAGTGATATTTTCCTAATTAAAACTGTACGAAAACTGGAAAAAACTGTGACTTCCGTATTTTTGTAATTCTTTTCATTTTTTATAGGTATAAGTGTAAGAAACCCATTTAAATACTAAAATTTCTATTACTAGTTTCGAATTTTTTTTAAAAAAAGAATAACGCCTTAATTTGAATTTTAAAATAGATTAACCCTTGATCGGGGAAAAAAAATTATCGCATGAGTTTTTTTTTTTTTTTTTAAAAAAACAAGAAATATAATTACGTATAATATCATATAAAGTTTTTACGTATGTTATCATACCAAGAAATTAACGCAAGAATTATTAAAAAACCTAAAACATAAAAATAAAATCTATAATTCTGTTGCAGATTGCTTGGTGAGGGAAACCCAGGGAGGGGCTTCCTCGTGAGCACGTCTCCGCCATCTCCTCTCTTCTATTAGCTAATTTTGTGTTGAAGCCAATGTGGTACTTTGAGGTTTTATTAGGTTTGTAACCCACTAGAATGGGAGATTTAAGAGAATTAATATCTCTTTCGGTAGGGACTTTTTCTTTTCTTTTTTTCTAAATTTTTTTTCATTGTTATAAGTCTTTCCGCTTATGTGAAGGTTGTGTACTATAGATATAGTTCTATGGATGTTTTTGTCCTATCTAATTCTATATATATGAGTTTTGTTTTTTTTTTTTAATGCTTTTTGTTGGTATTTTGTGGGTTTTCTTTTAGATCTGAAGTTTTGAGAGCCAGATTTGTAAGATTTACCATACTAAGAGTCTACTATGACGTCTACTGATGGATGCTAGGGGCATATTATGGTGTTTACTGATGGACGCTATAGGTCTACTATAGCATCTACTGATGGGCGTTAAGAGTCTGTTATAGTGTTTACTAATGAATATCAGGGGTCTTCTATAACTGATAGACATTAAGGGTCTGCTGTGGCGTTTACTGATAACTTCCGCTTATGTGAAGGTTGTGTACTATAGATCTAGTTCTATGGATGTTTTTGTCCTACCCGATTCTATATGTGTGAGTTTTATTTTTTTTTTAATATTTTTTATTAGTGTTTGGTGGGTTTTCTTTTAGATCTGAAGTTTTGAGAGCCAGATCCTAAGATTTGCTATATTAGGAGTCTATTATGGTGTGATGCTAGGGGTATATTGTGGTATTTACTAATGGACGCCATAAGTCTGCTATAGCGTCTACTGATGGGCATTAAGGGTCTATTATAGCATTTACTAATGGATACCAGGGGTCTTCTATAACATCTACTGATAGATACTAAGGGTCTACTATAGCGTTTACTGATGGACGTCAGGGGGCTACTGTAGCGTTTACTGATGGACACCTTTGAGGAGTGAATGATAGCTTTAAGGACTAGCTTAGAGCTTGCTATCTCTAGATGTGATAGGGTTTATTTTGTCTGCTTTTTATTAGACTGGCTCACACACCTCAATGGACTTTTTCTCATATTTATCAGTTATGGGTTTAAAAGTTATTGTTTTTTTCTCTTGGGTAAGATGCTCTTATGCCCTTATGGACTCTTAACACGGGAGTTACTTTATATTTAAATTTTAAATAAGATTAACACTTGAACTAAAATTTTATTACTCTACCAAAAAAAATCCTTTCTATTAAGGATATAATAAATTACTTACTAAATTTTTCTCAAAAGAATTTTTACTTACTAAATTTAATTGTCTTTCCCCGAAAAAACAAAAAGTTAACAGAGCCATTTAAAGAAAAAAAAGACCTTAAAGCTCTATTAAAAAAAATACAAAGAGACAAAAATTAATCCTTGCCCCCCAAAAAAAATTCAATAATAGAAAGTAAAGAATAGAATAATTACGGTAATAATTTTATTTATGTCTATCGGTATTGATTTTATAAAATTACTATTTGAGTCTCTTCCTATATATATATGGTAGAAATATGTTTGAATCTCTAACCTCTACAAAAGTTGCACTTATTGTACAAAGATCAAATTAATCAAGGATAAAATAATATTAAAATATAGTATGAATGATTAGTCTGCGTGATATTGTTAAATAAGTTCAAATGGATTACGCTAAATTTACTAGCGTAGAGCATGATTTAGCACGTGTGAGTGAAATGATGAATACATAGGTGAATGTATATAAATGAGTTAAATTTGTTAGCAGTGTACGCTGGATTACACTAGGAGTACTAGCATAAAACAAGATTTAGCATATGATGATTAGATATTTTGGATACACAGCTCACAGCTGCATATGAGTAAAAAAATAAGCTAGAAGTATAACTGGCTTGAATATAAATAGACAGAAAAAAAATAAAATAAAATTAGGAATCAGGTGGCTAGCCCATCTATGCAGGCAGTGACAATATGTATTTCAGATGAATAATTATGTATAAATCCAGTCAGGTATGGAAATTCGAATGAGATTTCAAATAAAGATGATACGATTAAGAAAAAAATGACCAATTTGAATACAACAATATGTGAATACTTAGCTTCCTCTGGATTTATGATGCAATTGACTAATCTTCGTATGAAGATTATGATGCATTGCTAGCTGAAATAATAAATATGATTTAATGAAACTCCAATAACAAAGGATTTGCCTAGAAGATGATAATAATTTAGGTGAAACTCATGCTTCTTATATAACTTTTTTAGTATTCGTTTCTTGGCTGAAGTATTATTAATCCTTTCACTCCCAAGCTCTGTCTCAATAAATGCCCCCACTGGTTTTATATAGCAACTCGTTGAGGTATTACAAGTTGAATTGCTCGTGATCAAGCACCTAAACTTCTATGCTAGTAGATCCATAGAGTGTAGTCCAATAGGGAATTTCCGGTGAATGTTTAATTTCCACTGCACCAGTTATAGGCCGTTAAGTCCCAGTAACGCTTGGTTAACCATTTACAATTACCTTATGCGGAGCCTCGTTCTTTAGATTGTAGTATGCTTGTAATGATAGCTCGTATACGTGACCCTATCGGAGACGTTGATAGCACAAATGTGAACCCTTACAGGAGGCAAGTCCTGTGATTACTGGGTGATATGTATGTAGGTCATGTTTGGCGAGCAGAATTGAACTAAATTGTGTGGGCATGATTGAATTAGATAAAATTGAATTAGATAGGATAATGTTGAATTCAATACTGTGAGCTATTAAATTAAACAACTAGAAAAATAATTTTATGTTTGAAACATGTTTGGATTGGACTAAATTAATAAATAATTAAATTAAATTTTTAAAGCTTCAAATTAAGCGAAAAATAAATACATAAATGCAAATAAAAAAATTACTTCGTAAAAGTATTATCCTATATGAATATATATTCGAGACTTAGATAAATAATAATTTCGACTATATGTGCGACTTAGATATATGTTAAATGAGAGTGATTATGGAAATTATATATTATTGATGGAGGTTTTGTCAACAATGTATTTTGAAAATCGCAAGATGTGGCGTAAAATGAATTGAATAATAAAAGAAAATAAAGAGACGAGAATTTTATATTAGTTCAGTCCCAAAAAAGATGAGTCTATGCTCACTGTTTTTCACTATTTTCTGGAGAATTACAAGAGTTTCTCTAAGTCTCAAGGTGAGAGCAAAGAGAGAATTACAGAGAGAGTGTATAGTGAAGTGATTGTGAGATAAAAAATAATGAGATTGAATCCCTTTTATATAAGTGAGGGCGGCTCAATGTTTCCCAATCGTAAAAATTGGAAAGTACAAAAAAGAAATATAATTTTGGGTAATAATACAGAATTGGGTAATAACTAATAGATAGATTGCTTGATTTCTACTCAGAAGCTTGTTTTCTTTTCTATGCAAATTACCCGTTTGAAACTTTGATCTAATTTCCTTTTACTGTCGATTTAGATCGCATGTTCTATCCGGAGCAGGTCGCACTAGTGGTTGATGTTAATATGCGACTCAGCGTATTCTCCACACAGTCGACTTTCCTTTTCTAGCGTTGACCAATAATATAGACTTAAGATCGCACAATATATATATATATGTGTGGATATAATCAAAATTGTAATATTAGCTTTAAGACTTATTCCCAACTAAATAAAGATGCTAGTTAAATAATAATTTGAGATACAAAAAATCATGTTAGTTATAAGGGCGCGTCTACAGTAGGGGCGCCCCTACGTAGGGTCCTGTCTATTCACCGTTGAATGGGAATCTGTATATAAATAGATTCTCCACAGATTCCCGTTATTCTCCACAGATTCTCATCCAACGATGATTAAGGCATGACCCTACGTAGGGACGCTCCTACCGTAGGTCCCTGCGTAGGGCCCTGTCTATACACCGTTTGATGAGAATCTGTGTATAAACAGATTCCCCACAGATTCCCGTTATTCTCCACAGATTCCCATCAAACGGTGTATAAAGGATGGCCCTACGTAGGGACGCCCCTACTGTAGTCCTCCCCATATATATCCAATAATATATGGGCGCGTCTACAGTAAGGGCGCCCCTACGTAGGGCCCTGTCTATTCACCGTTGGATGGGAATCTGTATATAAATAGATTCTCCACATATTCCCGTTATTCCCCACAAATTCCCATCCAACGATAATTAAGGCATGACCCTACGTAGGGACGCCCCTACCGTAGCCATCCCCATAATATATATATACAAAGAAAATAGGGCGCGTCTACAGTAGGAGCGCCCCTTCGTAGGGCCCTGTCTATTCAACGTTGGATGGGAATCTGTATATAAATAGATTCTTCACATATTCCCGTTATTCCCCACAGATTCCCATCCAACGATAATTAAGACATGACCCTACGTAGGGACGTCCTACCGTAGCCATCCCAAGAAGATAATATATAATATACATCAAGTGCACCCTTCTTTCGTTTAAAAAAAAAATTGCCCCTTTATGCGATTCCAATCTTTCTCTCGTCACTCTATCTCCGGTACAAAATCAATGGCTTCATCCCTGAAAAAGAAGAAGAAAAAAAAAGAAAAAAAAAGGGGAATGACAAGGGATCCCCAAATATTTATGAACAAGAGAGAGCAAAGCGTCCCATTTTCCTAATATAGATTAAGCTTCAATACCCAGAGAAACAAATTCGTCAAAGAGAGAAAAAAAAAAAAATAGCAAAATAAAAAGAAAAAGAAAAGAGAGGAAAACACAGGCGGGTGATGTGAGTGCATCGGCGACGAGCAGAAATGGGTGACGCGACCTCATCGGCAACAAGCGGCGACGGGCGGTGCGAGGAAAGAGGACCGGTGGGTGGGTTATCGTGAGATTTCGTCGGCTGGGGAGGAAAAACAATCCAGTTGTATAGACTGGATAAGTAATCTCAGTATTTTACTTGGATAAGTTATCCTACAACTTATAGGATCATTTTGGATCAACGGATTATTTATCCAGTCAAATATTGTCCCCAAACGTAGGACTAGGATAACTAGTCCCATTCCTAATCCCAATCTCGTGTGCCAAATAGGGTCGTAAGGGATAATTACTTAATTATACAATATACTTTGACCTATTGTTTAATTTATACTATACATTTTGCACATTATTAAAGTTAACCTTACGATTTTAAATTTGAAAAAAAAAAATAAAATTATGCTTTCATTCAGTCGAACTCCAAATTGGATTGATAAATTATTGAAAGATGTTTAAACTTGTTAGTTGTTAGTAAACAATTAATACAATAATACAATGATTAATTGAAAAAGGAAAAAAAAAAAAGAAAATAGGGAAAGAAAAAGCCAAAGAAGTGATTAAAAAAAAAAAAAAAAGCCAAAGAAGATAACTATAAATATGTATATGAATATAAATACACTTATTCAATGGTAGGAATTTATTAATTTTACTTAGTGACCCAATGAAAGTGTAAATATGTTTGTCAATTTTAAAGTTGGAAAGACAATTTTTTTTTATCCTTGGAAAGGAAAACATAATGTTGATAACATAAGTTGACAAGATATAATCAAGTAATTATCCCTATATAAGTATATAGGTATAATACAAAGACATCTCCCTAGTACATGTATACTACATATTAATGGAGAGACCAGGCCACTGTGGAATAAATTGGATCAGGATAAGCCCAATCCATCCACCGCCTGACGTCGACCACATGTGCGTTGGCGTTATTTAAAAGCCCATCAGGCCAGAAAGAAGCCCACAAGTGAACTTCCATGTGGCAGACCCTTATTGTGCCATGTGTAACCGTAGCTCGTGTATTCGAGGAAGGGAGACACGTGCAAGATCATCACCCCAACCCAATTACGCCACCCCAAAAACAGAGGAAAGAGCCTAATCCGGAAATCCCCAATTCCCAAAAGAAGCGATTTTTGTAGAATTTGTCGCCTTTTGGCACTCTCTTGTTCATGAATCACGATCTCAATCTCAATCTTTGTTTTATATAAATACATAACACGTTTGTATAAAGCTTCAAGACCTTGAATCCTGGAATTGGAAAAACCCCATCTCAAGTTTTTTGTCTCTCGTTCGTACATTGAAGCCAAAAAAAAACAAAAAAAAAAAAAAAGAAAATGATATCGATCATGGGTTTGAGTGTGCAGAGCATAATGGATTTAGTGGTAGCCGGCTTTTCTCTCCTCGTTGGTTTGGGAATCTTCGCTTTCATTGCTTCAATTCTATGCTGTACTGCCTTTTATCAGAACGCCAAGGACGTTTCTTAGTCACTCAAATTCACCTCCATCAAATTCAAGACCAGATTTGATTTGATTTCATATGGGTTTTGTGTAAGAGTACCATAGTTTGTCACTTTAGACTTTGTAATTTTGTTTTTGATAATAAGCAACTTATAATGACAATCTTTTGACTTTGCTTCCATCCCAATTGACATTTTCCTTATATTTTTTGCATCCTTGATCTCAGATTAATCACACGAAACAAATTACTCTAATTAAAAAGGGAAAAAAAAAAGTGAATTTTATGAACAATTTTACAAGAAAAGAAAAAAGAAATTAAGCAAAGGGAGAAATTTCTATTTATTTTTTCTTTCTCTGTTTCCTAGAGTACACCATTCCCCGGATCCCATCCGGGTCGGCGACGAAGCCCATGGGTCTGTAAAACCCTAGAACGCGGGGCTCCGAATAGAGCGCGATGTTCGTGATCCCTTTCTCCAGGAGCTCCTCCAGCAGCCGCTCCATGACCGCCTTTCCCAGCCCGATCCCCTGGAACGAAGGGTCCACTACCACGTCCCATATGATGGCGTTGAAGACGCCGTCCCCGGTGGCCCTCGCGAATGCCACGGGGCGGCGCGTCTTCTCGTACTCGATCCAGAGCAGCGCGTCGGTGTTGTCCAGGGCGACCCGGATCTTGTCCGTGTCGCGCTTCGGGAACCCGACCGCGACGAAGACCTTGTTGAGGTCGTCGAGGTTGAGATCGGCCGGGGTGCGGCGGAGGATGAAGCCCCGGGACTCGAGGTCGACGTCGGAGATGGAGTAGCTCTTCCGGGAGGGGGGTCGGGCTGAGAC
>JXTC01000692.1:3029-65608 GCA_002914845.1 Trema orientale
TCGTCCATTGTAGTGTGAATAGGCTGAAATCAAATAAGGAAAGAGTTAATGACAAAATCAAAATCTTTCCATAAAAGTTGTAATCTGCCAGAAAGTTGTTGCAACAACATTTCTGAACAATTACAAGGAAAACGTCCAGATTCATGATTGCTCCTTTGATTCGGTTTGGACACGTTTTGCACAGCTGGAAAAACTTCAATTAACCTGTCAAAGATTGATAATTAACCTGAAAAATCATATCTTAATCAATATCAATCAAAAGCCAAGATTTAAGAAAATTAATCAATCTTTCCTTAAATATCCGGAGTTGTTGCAACAGATCAGGAAATCTGATCACAACAACTCATCAAATCAAATCAATTAAATAATGGAAACTTAATTAATTGATGAGCAATTTCCAGCAATAATTAAGGACGAAAATCCTTATGAATTCACTTCAGAAACCTGTCCAAATTCATTGATTAGCAAGATGCAATCAGATATCAATTAAGGACAAAAGGATGAGGAAATAATCAATGATATATATGGTAAATATAAAAGGAATTGATTGAAAATTGATAGGAAAATATCCTAACCAGCTATGCACGAAATTCCATTTATATTTCACCTATATTATCATCAGAATCATCAAATATGGAAACAAAACACGTTTGGGCACATTCTAGAAGGTTTTCATATAAAGAAAAACGCAAGTTTCGGTTGATATAGAGTTTCAGACTTGTTGCAACAACTTCAGACTTGTTGTAACAACATCTTCCTTTTTATCAACTTGAGTTCTCAAAACTTAGCCATTTAGAATGCCAAACTTTTGGACCTAACAAATTTAAATCATTTTTAAATCAGGAAATCATAATTTTTCACTTACTCATTTGTATTGCCCAAATCTTTTAAAACCATTAACACCTAGTGTGGGGCCCACTAACTTAATCGTTCGCCACGTGGACAATGTGGGGCCCATTCTCGGATCACTTGCTACGTGGACGGCCTGCTGTTACACAGTTGCGGGAAAACCATTTAGCAGTCACGTGACCCGCATGAGGCATCTCAAGGCCCACCCAGTTGTCGAGGGACAAAGTTAAGCCCATCTGAGAACTTAGGCGGGCCCGGCCCGTCCGACCCTTGCCTCGACAGCTGGGGGTCGGCAGCCTAAAGGGTCTACCACAGAGTAACACATGGGAAGATGTTCACCTCCAGACCCTGACAGGACATTTAATGCGATCCTGAGTAGGTGTGTGAGCAGGTAAGCCGATTTGACAGAACGGCTGATTGTTGACATCTTCTCACCTCGAGCCCATTCCAGGAACAGTGACAGAACACAAGTCATGTCAGCCATGGAGAGATCTCGGCAGCCTGTACCCGTGATCTCTAGAGATAGACATGATGAAAAGGAGGTACTTGCTCCTAGGAATGGGCGCGAACAGTACCCATTCCTGGAGAATATATATACACACATATCATGCACAAACGCAGAATGGATTATTGAAAAAAAGAAAACATACATAGTCTCTGATATACCAATTGCTCCTCTCCGTGAGAAAGTATCTGACTTAAGCATCGGAGAGTCTTTGCAGGTACAAACCCCTGCCTCCTTCGATCGAGCTCAGGGTCAGGAAAAGTCTGAAGTATTAGAGACACGTGGACAGTTGGCGAGAACCGAGCCAACACCTAGATCTACGATAATTTTGGTCTCGACTATTTTTGGAGCTCCGGCCAATAAATCTCTGTTATGATTCTCACCATGGTCAACGGGATTCATTGAGAGTTTTATTGCATTTAGCAGGAGAAGCTCATAAAATAGTTGGTTTTATGAAACATTTTCGTATTAATGAAATAAAAAATTTATTTATTTAATTAATTATGCATAATCTTATTTTAATAAAGGTCCATTTAATTATATCAATATTGTATATATCTTTGTGATTACGATATAAATTCACAGAAGACACAGATACAAGTTATTTATAATTAGTTAATTAAAGTTTGCAGCGATATAAAATAAGATTAGGTACTTTATTTATGCTGTAGCAGTCTTTGGAAAAGTTTGACTTATCCTATTTAAACTAAAGTTAGTTAGTATAATGGGACTTACATCATATATAGATGAAATTTTATTGATAGTATCAATGTAAAAGAATTTCATAGATAATTAATGATTAGTATTACTCTCAATCTTGAATTAGATGTAATTGTATATTCACAAGTATGACTTTATTTGAAATGCAAATGAGTAAGATCAATTAAAGTCAATATTTTTGGTTGTTTGGTAAAATATATTTGTTAAATTATATAATTATAGTTAGCAATATAGAATTTAGTAAAATAACATCTCTTTTGGATTTTAGTACTTAGTCATAAATCTTAGGCCTAAGTTTATCAACGTTGATTTAGTCAGTAAGATATTGACTGATGATTATTAGAGAAATCAATGAGAACCAAAAAAGATATAATTATGTTTTTATATGCAAATGAATAATTAGTAAAGAATCATTGTGGTATGATACGTTACTCCAAAATGTAATTATGGATAGTTCGAGTGCAATTTTAGTTCTTTAGTGGCATAAACCTGAAATTAAATAATTAATAGGCCTATTTAATTATTTAGAAGCCAACTGTGCATATCTCATAAGATCCCCGGGCTAACTTGTGTTAGTGGTTGTATTGTTATTAAATAGTAATTGGACTACATAAAGGGCTACACACCTGGCCCAGTTATTGGGCCTGGGCATTTAGCACAATCAATTGGAGGGGATAGCTTCAGTTTTGGTAAATTCGGGATGAAACTAATTAGCTCGGTTACTAAGAAATCATTTTTTTCTTTATGGTTAATTCCTTATAGATTGATTGTAATTCCCATAATTGATTTTATTCAATAAATCTAAACATAATTAGAATATTAATAAATCAAGAAAAAACTGATAAAGTAATATTTGATTGATTGCTGAACAGAAAATATAATAATTAATAGTCAAATATTACAAGAGATGAAAATGGGTAACATGATTTTCTAGAAAAGGAAAATCTGGTCACTAGCCAAAATTGGCTAGTGGGAAAGGAGGCTACATGCCACAGTCATAGTGACTGTAGGCATGTGGCACTTTTAGTAATTGCCTAATTGTGTCAGGTAAATAGGATTCTCTAGACATCTCTTTAATGTGTGAAAGAAACTGTAATGAAGTTCTATCAGTTTTTCAAGAGAGAGAGATTTATAAAGATAAGTGAATAGTCAATTCTCTGTTCTTTGATTTCTTTATAAATCCAGTATGATGTTTAACTTGATCTTTTCTTGTGTAGCATATAGAGACCACACTCTTATGTGACTATATACAATGATATATCGGAAGATCTGTCAGGGATTAGAGTTATACACTTGGTCATCTTGGATCAATAAGAGGTGTTATTTTCTAAAATACATCTAATATATTGTTATGAACTTTATATACTCCTAGTTGTGTTATCGACTGCATTTTTTAAATTGAAAAACTGTTGATAGTTTTTCATAAAAGTAAAATTTTAAAATCTACCAACTGCTATTTTTTTAAAGTTTTTCCAATAATTTTGTCAGGTCACATGTTTGCTGTCTGTTATGGCCTTTTATTTCTGTATAGTTCAGATTTTGATTTGAGAAAGGGCCAACCCGAGGAAAAAGAAGAAGTGGAGCCATTTTCTTTTTCTTTCTTTCTTTAAATCCCAAAGATGAAATTTTGAAGCTCTAAACGGAGCTTATTCGCGGTAAAGTGAAATGTATATATTGAAGTAATTTTTTTTAAAGACGTGGCATCTTACTACTAGTTAGACAGAGAATCGGACATAGGAGTTTGGACAGGTGATCCGGCTTCCATAAACACTGCTATATATACACATAACACAAAAACTCCACCACATACAAAGATATCATGGGAGAAGCACAAAGAGATCAGCTAACATGGAGATCTAATGTTCAAGAAGAAGAGTACAGAGCAAAAGTAGATATATACAAATATATATTCGGGTTCGTAGAAATGGCTGTAGTGAAATGCGCCATTGAGCTTGGAATAGCTGACACCATCGAAAGCCATGGACGCCCCATGACTCTCTTGGAGTTATCATCAGCTCTAGTCTGTGCTCCTCCAACCCTTTACCGCATCATGAGGTTTTTAGTAAACCGCCGAATATTCAAGGAGATCAGAAACGACGCCGTTCAAGGCTCCGAAGCCTGTAATCTGTATGCACAAACAGCCCTCTCCCGCCTCCTCGTTAGGTCCGGAGAGAGCAGCATGGCGGCGTTCGTGTTGATGGAGAGCAGCCCTCCCATGCTGGCGCCTTGGCACGGCCTGAGCGCCCGTACAAAGGCGGAAGGAGCTGATTCTTCTGCGCCATTCGAGGCGGCGAATGGCAAGGACGTGTGGAGCTATGCTGCAGCCAATCCCGCTCACAGCCAGCTCATCAACGAAGCAATGGCCTGCAATGCCAGGTTCACGGTGGCGGCTATGGTGGACGGTTGTTTGGACGTGTTCGATGGAATCAGTACCGTCGTCGACGTCGGAGGAGGCAATGGGACGGCTTTGCAGATGTTGGTTAAGGCTTGTCCTCGGATTCGAGGCATCAACTTTGATCTTCCTCATGTTGTCTCTGTTGCGTTAGAGTCTGATGGTGTTGAAAATGTTGGTGGTGACATGTTTGACTCTGTTCCTAAAGCTGATGCTGCTTTTCTCATGGTAATTACTATACATATATACAAACATAAAAGAAAATGCTATGTTAATTACTAGTATCTGTATAAGGACCTATTGTGTATGTATATATATATATATATATATGTGTGTATATATGCATGCAGCATGTTCAAATACATATATACAAATATAACATATATATTAAGATTAGTTAATTCTTTCACTCTCTCTAATTTGTTTTTCTTATTTGGGTGACAATTATGTAGTGGGTCCTTCATGACTGGTCAGACGATGAGTGCATCCAAATACTGAAGAGGTGTAGAGAAGCAATTCCGGAGGAGAAAGGGAAGGTTATAATAGTAGAATCTGTGATTGAAAATAATGAGCAAAAGCTGAAAGAAGAAGAGTTGAAGCTAAAGGATGTGGGTTTGTTTCTTGACATGGTGATGATGGCTCATACTGACAGAGGCAAAGAGAGGACCTTGGAGGAATGGGTCTACGTTCTTGGCCAGGCCGGTTTTACCCGACATAATGTCAGACCCGTTAACGCTGTCTCTTCTGTTATTGAGGCGTTTCCAGCTTAATAATATAATTCACTCCCTTAAAACCAATTATATATTTTGTAAAAAAATATGTATGGGGTGAGTAGAAATATTCTGGTGATCTTGAATCGCGCTTGTGTTTTGCTGGTGGCTTTTGTGTGGGATCATCCCTGTCTATGTTGGTTTCAAGCTCTTGTTTCTTGGATTTGAATAAAATATGTTTTTGAGTCCATATTTCAGGATGTTTTTGAGTTATACTTGTTTGTTATTTTGTTTCGGGGACGATGAGAATTAGAAATGACAAGCATCATTATTAGACCTGACGATGAGGTTTGAATCGTGTAGTAATCACATATATATAAAAAGAATAAAGTTTTAGTCGTAGTACTATACTCCATCTTTAATTAATATTGAAGTTTGATTCGAATCTTCATCTCAAAAAGGAAAAGAAGAAATTTTATGCATGTGATAGTTTAATCTGTTCTTATAAAATATACAATTCTAATTGGTACGTACATTATGTTATTGCCATATCATGATTCACGATGATAATTATTTAAACTAAACTTTGTCTTCTTTTCAACTTCTTAGATATGCTGACTCCCCAATATGGTCACCAAATCCCACTTTCTTCTTTTAGGTTGTCTTTATTTTTCTTCAATTATTTCTCTCTTATGTCTTTATTTTTCTTCAATTATTTCTCTCTTATCATATCTCCTTTTATGTTGTCCTGTAATGAAAAAGAAGGATACACATGACTGTCCCACCACAGCTCCCACATGTACATTTCAACCAAATACATAAGGAATTTCACGCTTCCGGAAACCATTATCGGTCTGACAAATTAATTTGAGATTCGAGTGAAATTAATATGAATTCTACATAAATTCATTAAATGCTTGCATTATGCTATTATAATTGAACGGTCTTGGAATTTACCTAATTGGTCCTCTTTCAACGACATGTACGCAATAATGTAGCGGAACTAGAACTATTCATTAGAATTTATAATGAAATTCATCAAATCAAAACCACATCGTTTTCTTTTTTTCTTAAAATGTTGGTTTTGATTTTGAGTTTTCTAAAGCTCTTTGTTTGTGATTTATAAAGTGATAAACTAACTCTTAGGGTGTGTTTAGTAAGAGGAAGAAGTGGAAGAAAAGATAGGAGTGAGGAGACTATTAGATGGATTTGAGGTATGGTGGTTGTTTGATAGGAAGGATTTTAGGAGGTAAGTGATTAGCAAAGAATTTCAAATTCTTAATTTTAACTTAATTTCAATCCCTTCAAAATTAGAAAGATTTTAGAAGTTGAAGGGAGGTGGTCCCCCATGTAGTTGAATGGTTATTATTCTAATTAAAATATTTCTCATTCCTATGAGAAGATTTTGGTTTTCTCTCCTTCCTCTCACAGCAGACGCATTTAATTCTTTGGCTATAAAAAACACCAATCTTTGTTAACAATTAGCAATAACATAGGCCACCAAAAAGGGCCTACCCTAAAAAAGTAAAAATTAAACCACCATTTTTATATTTATATAATTAAATACGTGACATCTTTTTAGTGCTTATGGTAGGGTTTATTGTACACTGTACAGTACTCTTCCTCTCTAAATTTATACTCTTATCTATTTTCAGGAAAAAAAATAACGTGTATATATATACACTATCCTATGCTAGCTGTTTATTTAGGTTTATTTTACATTATGTGTTACATTTCACTGACAATAAAATGTAGAATTATATTATTTTCCTCTAAATTTGAATAGGCATTGGTAATTGGATATTAACAAACTAACAAATTTCCAAGAATGTTGTTTTTATTTTATTTTTTATGGGTTGCATTTTTATCTTAAAAAGCCGAAAAATGTGCAAGCGGAATTGGTTATGGTTTTAACTTATGTTTATAATTGGTATAAAACAAACTGACTAAAACATATTATATGTTCTAAATCACCCTATAACATGAAAAACCAAACCATGAATAACCCTCCATGCGATTGTCGTATCAGAACTTCTTTTTCATTTTGAGTGATAATAGGACGCCAATTTTTATACAAAATCATACACGTGATTTCAATCACCATTTTAAATAATTTGGTTCACTTTCACATAACACGTGGATTATAATCATGATATATCAGTTGATGTATAAATTTGAGATAATATCATTTTTATATGGGTTTTTAGTATGATTAGTCCCTAAATTTTTCGATGATTTGCAATGTATCCCTTGAACTTATTTTTTTGGCAATTAGGATCCTGAATTTAGAATTTTTGGTATGATTAGCCCCTGAATTTTTCGTAGATTTGCAATATATCCCCTGAACTTTTTTTTTTGGCAATTAGGACTCTGAATTTAGGATTTTTGGCATGATTAGCCCCTGAATTTTTCGCTGATTTGTAATATATCTCTTGAGCTATATACAAAGTTTTAAACAATTAAAAAATAAATTCCAAATCAACGAAAAATTCAGGGACTAATCATGCCAAAAATTCTAAATTCAGGGTCCTAATTGCCAAAAAAAATTTTCATATATTACCAAAAATTCGAAATTTAGGGTCCTAATTGCTAAAAAAAAAAAAGTTCAGGGGATACATTGCAAATCATCAAAAAATTCAAGGACTAATCATGCCAAAAACTTTTTTTATATTTTATACTTTGACACTTTGTTCAAATTGTATCCTATTGACCTTTAGATTTAAAATTTGTTACAAATTTATACTTGACACCAATTTAGAGTAGTTAATTTACTAATATGACGTTTAAAAAATTAAAAATAAACCATATAATAAATGATTCGAGAGTAAGTTTATTAAATCATATCAATAAATTAACTGCTTTAAATAAGTATCATGGTATAAATTTATAACGAATATTAAATCTAGGAGTAAATATTAATAATAACAAAAAACATAAACTAATAAAGTATCAAAATATAAAATAAAAAAATGATATTATCCCTATAAATTTTGTAAAAGATTGGTCTCCCTGCTGTATTACTTTAAAAAAAAAATTAAATTAAATTGTCAAATGGGATTAGTTGAATTGGATCAGATTTTCTCGAGTTTGCTTGATACCATTTTGAAAATTTCCTTATTTTATCATTTTTTTTAAAGTACCATCGTCATGTCGTCCTCAACTATTTGGTCAAACAAAGTTTCCTCGAGTTATGAGAACGTATGGCCCGCAAACTCTTGTTAGCTACGTCGCCATGGATAAATGAATGGTGCACAAGAAATAGAAGGGAAATCTAATTGGCCGGCCCACAATTATTAGGTGATGTTGTCATCTAATTTTGCATAGAAGCTCTAATGCCACCTCTTTTTCTTTTCTCCGTTCCTTAATTTAAGTAGGGCTACATTGACAACCTTCTTATATTTAAGCACCTTGTATTTTAACTACTCAGTTGGTCTACGGTTGTTTTCTTAACAGATAACTCTAAATCTTCAAGTCTCAAACCTTTAGGGGAAAAAATCCACTTAAATATCTCATTTTGCGCAGATTTGATCTTGATTTCCCAAAATTTCTTGCAAATATCTCAGAATTCGACCAGTTTGAATTAAGAAAGTCTCCGTTTGGAGATCTCTTGCTTCTCAAACAGAAATGAACTTTGAATTAAGAAAATCTCGGTTTAGAGATCTCTTGCTTCTCAAATAGAAATGAACTTTCAGTTGGTCCAAGGCTTTAGGGATGTGTGTGTGAGTTTGGGGGGTCAGGGGTTCAAGCCTATGTGTGTGATATTTTTTATTAAATTTGTAGTAAGTGGTGGTCATTAGTTAAGCTCCACTTAAAAAAAAAAAAAAAAAAAAAAAAAAAAAAAAAACTTCTTGATCTCAACCAGCTCCTAATGAGCTAGCTTCTTTTTGAGCAGCTAGAAAATTCATGCCCAACAATATGTATTCGGATAAGTTCTTGATCTCAAAAATAAAAATTAAAACAAAATAACTCTCTCATTTTTTTTTCTTTGAAGCGAATGACTCTTTTATTTTAATTTCATATATTAATTGAATAGTCTTTATATTTTAATTGTTTTATTTATTTTTAGGTTAAATGTCAAAATCGTAAATTGAATTGAAATTTTTCATCTGTGATGCTTATTACTTGTTTGTTTCATATTATGAGTGTCGCTTGTTATGATTATGAAAATATGTTCTTCAAGTAGACAATTTACTTGCTAGAGTAAAAGATCGGCTTAAAATAGGAGAATAATGACGGGAACCAAGTTTAACGATATAATTATTCAGCAAAAACAAAGAAATAAATAAAATTAACGGTATAATATAACTACATTAGGCCATGTTTGGTACGCCATATTGTATTGTGATGTATTGTATTAGAATGTGTTGTATTATATTATTCTATTACAATACTATGTTTGGTTTTGCATTTGTATTAAGATGTTGTATAAAAAAGTTAATTTTGAAAAATACTATTTTAAAAATTCTTAGAAAAATATCATTTTCAAAAAATGTTAGGAAAATACCACATTTAAAATTACCATTTTTTAAAAATTTATTTACAAAAAAGCCACTTTTAGATATAAATTTAGAAAATACCACTTTTAAAAATTTATTTAGAAAAATACCACTTTTGAAAGAGATAAAGTGATGTGGGAGAAAAAGTGATGAGAGAGAAATTAAGAACAGAAAAAGTAAGGAGAGTGGGTACTATACAATATTAAGTTAAAGTTAAAATTATGTAATACAGTGTAATACAGACCTTTAATTTTGTATTAAATAATACTCTCCGTATTGTATTAAATTTTGATGTCGTATTAAATAATATAATACAAAAACATAATCAAACACAGTATTATGTTTAATTAATACAATATAGAATCTTTATACAGTGTACCAAACATGACCTTAACGAACAAAACAACAATAATATCAAGAAACCACGAAAGTAATCAAGTAAACGACAATAGAAGATATAAACGAAATTAACTATAAACAGCAAACCTTTAAACCTTTCAAAGACGTAAAAAACTATAAAACGGCAACAAAGAAAATTACGTCGTCAACTTAGCAACGATAAACAAAGTACAAAGGACATTAGTAACAAAATGGCAAATAAAATAAAAAAGGACAATAAATTAATGAAGACGCGAAATTTAACCTAACATGAAAGACGTCAAATAATCCACTCAAAAATAAATAATAAATACATAAAATCAAATAGAAAACGACAATAAACTCATATGCGACAACAGTACACCACATCTAGTCATTTACTAGAAAAGGGATAATATCACTTTTATACATTATATTTTGACATTTTATTCAAATTATATTGTGCATTTTAGTTATTATCAACATTGACCCTTAGTTGTTACAAATTTATACCCTGATACCAATTAAGAATAGTTAGTTTACCAAGATGTTGTTTAAAAAATTGAAAATAAACCATAAACTGATCCAATAATGAGTTTATTAAATTATCTTGGTAAATTAAATGCTCTAAATTGGTGTCAGTATATAAATTTGTAACAAATATTAAATCTAAGGATCACTATTAATAATAAACAAAATATAAAGTACAAACAGAACAATTTAAGGTATAAAAGTGATATTATCCCACTAGAAAAAGCAACATAAATGTAAAAAAGATAATGAAGATCCCGATAGTAAAATGCGGAATGATATCAACTGAAAAAACTTCAAAATTTAAAAACGATGAGATATCACCTTTATGGACACATGTTGTCTAAGCGTGCGATGAAGAGTTTACAAAACGAAAGTACGAAATTACCCTTAAAATTTATGCCATTTTAAAACAATAAATTACTTGATTTTGTTAAAACCCAAAAAGGAAAATGTAAAAAAGTTGTGGGTATAAATTTAACAAAAAAAAATGAACTATGACCTACTTATTCACATTTAGTATATAGATATAATAGAAATGGTCATTAAGCTATAGTATAGTAAATATGGATATCAACTTAATGCATTTAAAAAACAAAAATGGTCATACAATATAAATTCTCTTCTTTCTTATTTCCCCTCATTTGTTTTCAACTCATTCTCTTAACAGAATTAGTAAATATGCCCAAGTGAGGTTCAATTTTTAATGGGCTTCTTACAAAAGAACCAGGCCCAAAGTCTAAAAAAAATTTAAAAAAAAATGAGTTTCTAACAATTTTACATACAAAAACAAAAACAAAAAAAAACAAAAATACAGTGGTTCAATTTTTTTCTCAATTCTTATGCCGCTTTTTTTAGAAAAATACTACTTTTGGTAAAAATTTTAGAAAAATATTATTTTTAAAAATAGTTACTAATTACCAGTGTTTGAAAACTGGTTACCAATTATCAGTTATATAACAATTATATATACCAATTATAAATACTTTTGGTTACTAGTTACAAATGCTCGAAAAACTAGTTAATGGTTACTAATTACCATTTTAAAAAGTAGCATTTTTCTATAAAAATTTTAAAAGATGATATTTTCTAAAAAATATTGTATTGGTCCAGATATAAAAAAAACTGAACCTACTGTAAATCTGTAATTCTTTTTTAAAATGATTGTAGATGGCCTAATTTTCTCTTGAAAAGTCCCAAATAAGCTAAACTTTTTGAAAAAACTCGAATTTATTTACGTTTATATCATTTTAAATTAATTTGCCAGAACAAATGGCGTTTCGCAACTTAACCCTTTCTCTGACTTCTTTTTTTGAAAATTAAACAAAAGATAAAATTTGATTTTATATGGTAAATTTAGAAGAAAAAAAAATGAAAAATCTCGTATTTTAAATTTTTCGAAAAATTTCAAATTTATTTGAAAAAATATCATTTTCAAAAATATTTAGAAGAATACATTTTTTAACAAATTAATAAGATCCTTAAGGTAACCAATCAAGTTATTTAAAGTAATGAGCCTCATCATTTCAAGTAACGTGATTGATTATCCTAAGTAACCCGATTGGTTATCTCGAGTACCTTTAAAATTATCAATTTTGATTAAAATATTGGTATTTTTCTAAATATTTTTGAAAAAATCGTATTTTTATAAATAAGCTTTAAAAATGGCATATGTGTAAATAAATTTAGGCTGGGTTAAGTTGCCAAACGCCATTTTTTCTGGCTAATTAATTAAATATAACAGCATATTTAAATATTACCACTTTTTATAGGGAAAAAGACAATTCTCCTTAAATTAAAAAAAGATAGAAAAAAAAAAAACGTGTGAAGATCCATATTTCTAAAAGAGATCTTAATAAACTCCATGGAAGGCATATATTATTGCTTTTAGAGATATAAGAGAGAAGAGAAGCTATCAAAGAGCGGTTATTACATCTGTTGGAGAAAGAGGTCACCGTCAAAGGACAGGAGACCATTGCCCAAGGATAGAGAAGCTTGCTGTCGGAGAGCGGGTATAAAGAAATGCAGTCAAAGAGAAGAGTCGGATCTTACGAATATTTTCAATTATTGCCATTATTCAATTGAGGACCAAAGGGTCTTTTAAACGTAAAAAGTGGCACAAATTAATGGGCAAAAAAAAAACGTGTTATCTTTAATTAAATAGCGAAAAAAAAAGAAAAAAATGGCACTGCTTTTTTTCTTTTGGAATAAATTAGCTAGAAGCCACTTTTTTTTATAAATTCTTGATGTGTTCTTGATGAATTCTTGACAATCTTAATAAATTCTTGATGGATTCTTGACCGATTCTTGACGTCGATGGTGATCTTAATGGATTCTTGACGCATTCTTGATAAATTCTTGACAAATTATTGACTAATTCCCTCCCAAAAGTGGTAAAATCTAATAGTGGTGGTAAATTTAGTTAAACATTTGAAAAAAATGACAATTACCTACTTTACTTTCTTTTTTCCTTCTTGGAGAAAAGGTCATTTGGCCCAAATTACTCTCTCATTCACAACCCTTAGGTGGCGTTTGGTTACAAAGTAAAAATGGAATAGGAATGATAATGGTAATAGGAATGGAATCAGAATAGGAATGGAATATAATAGAAAATTGATTCATTTGTTTGGTTAATATTTTGGAATCAGTGTCTGAATCATTATTATTGTGTTTGGTTTATTGTGGAATGGAATAGAATTAGCATCATATAGACCAAATTACCCCTACACATTATAAAAGTTAAAAAATAATTAAATTTGTATAAAATTGATTTTTTTTTTTAAGAAACCAATATTTTTAAGAGACAAATATATTATTTACTCTTAAATATTTATAAAATACATAAAGAGTAAATTATCCTTGGCCATTGTATAAGATAAAAAATAATCAAATTAAACTTCTTTTATATATATATGGTCGTAGACTGATCAGGAAATGAAATATAGCTAGGAACTTTAATTTTAGAAATTTGTTTGCTTTTTTTTGGAACTTCATTACTAGCTTAAGAGAAAGAAGAAATTAAAATATGAATGACAAAAGAGATCCTGCAACAATTTTACTTAAAGCACCGAAGACCAAAAACAAGAAAAAAAAAATCCAAATTTTGTCATACAAAGAATAATCTTCACCAGATCTAAAGCAATCAAAGAGAACTGGTAGCACATCTTAGATCTGACCCAAAGAAAAGCACTAGAACAACGGAGATGCACATATAAAAGAGACAAAAAAATGACGGTGACCCGTGGAAGGAGATGATGGGTGAAACCCACCACCACTTGGAGTGAAATCAGATACGACGAATTAACTTTTCCAGTCGTAATTCGATCGGCTCAGCCAAGTATAGGACAGTGATCGTGTATGGGTGCCAGGTTTCAGATAAATTTCGCAGCTTTACCAATTGAAAGATGCAATGGTTTGTAAATAGGGAAAATCCAAGCTCATGAATGGAATGTTTACATGATTATGGGCAAAGATAGGAGAGAAAAGGTTTACATGGCAACAATTACTACAGGAGCTCAAGCGAGAGGGACAACTTTGGCTAGAGCTCAGGCGACGGGGACCACTAGCGTTGAGGCGTAGGAGACAGTTTGTCAAAGAGAAAGGGGCAATTAGGGCAAGTAAAATTTTGCGTTGGAATGGAATGATAATTCCACTGGTTTGATGTTGGAAATACAATTCCACTATGTAGATAAATAATCATTCCAGTTGGAATGACTTTTCCTTAGTTACAAAACAAACCAAACAACAGAATGGCTAATCTTTAAGAATCCTCTTTCCATTCCAGTGTCTATTCCCCTATATCAAACACTACTTTAGAGAAATTTACGTAGCTGGTCAATATTTCAAATTTAATTAAATAAATATTTATTTTTTAAATTTTATAGTTAAATATCTAAATATATATATTTTTATATTTAGTAAATAAGTATATTTATTAATTTCAATTAATATATTAAATATATAAAATTTTTATGTTTAATATATAATATTTTACACTTAAAAATATATATATATAAAATAGGGGATGGCTACGGTAGGGGCGTCCCTACGTAGGATCATGTCTTAATTGTCATTGGATGGGAATTTGTGAGAAATAACGAGAATCTGTGGAGAATCTATTTATATACAGATTCCCATCCAACGGTGAATAGACAGGGCGCTACGTAGAGGCGCCCCTACTGTAGACGCGCCCTATAAAATATTTTGTTATAACATTTGAAAAATAAACATTTCCTTAAATTGTACCAAAATTTAGTCATTGCTACAAGACCTAACTCAAGTACCAATAGTGCCATCCTCAGCGAGCAAAACTGGAAAAACTGAGACTGAGGTTGACTGTCTGTTTGACTCAACCTCAACTCTAACCAATCTTGAATCTCCTAAGTCATCATGCGTAACACCTAATCACTCACTCCCGTCGTCGCAAACGACAAAATTTCCACAACACAATCTCATCTTCTTCTTCCCACTCACCAGTCTGAGTCCACTGAGTGCCCCATTTCCAGTCTCCATTATCAAAAGCTCAATTCAGCTTAGAAAAATACAAAAAATATATATATATATACAAAAATATATATATATATACACACATATATATATATATATATATCAATATTAATTGGAAAAATGGTGTTTTCAGTATTATCGTCTTCGTCACATCTTTACCTCCCAATAAGACCCAGAAACTTCATCTTACCAATTCGATGCTCTGCGGCATCATCTTCACCGTCCATCTCGACCCGATCAAGGTCGACCCAGTTCGATTTGAAGACGTATTGGACGACTCTGATAGCAAAGATCGATCAAAAGCTCGACGAAGCGATTCCCGTTAAGTACCCGGAACAGATCTACCATGCCATGCGCTACTCCGTCCTCGCCAAGGGCGCCAAGCGCGCCCCGCCCGTCATGTGCGTCGCCGCTTGCGAGCTCTTCGGCGCCGACCGCCTCGCCGCTTTCCCCACCGCTTGTGCCCTCGAAATGGTTCGTCCTGTATTTATGTCTAAAAGACTCGAGATTTGACGCTTTTGTTTTACGAATTTTCGAATCTTGATTGGGGCCATATTTAATTAGAAACTGTTCCAAGTAGTTTCTTTTGTCAATGTTTAGATTTATTAAATTATGGGTATTTGACTAAGAATTGTTCTCGGAATCTGAATCCAAAATCGAACCCTGTGGAGTTAGAAGGTATTAGAATCTTAGTAAGTCTAGAATATGTTCTCAAAAGGGTTAAGAAAAAAATAACCCAAATAGGCAGAAGGAGGAAAAACATCTATCGGTGGCAGAGATTGAAATCACAGAGTTGAGTCTTTTATGTATTGACAGGTACATGCAGCNACCCCTCACGCCGAGGCCAGCCCTCTAACCACACAATCTACGGCGTGGACATGGCGATTCTCGCCGGGGACGCCCTCTTCCCGTTGGGGTTTCGCCACATTGTCTCTCACACGCCTTCCGAACTTGTCCCCGAGCCCCGGCTCCTCCGCGTGATCACCGAGATTGCTCGTGCCGTCGGTTCCACTGGGATGGCGGCCGGGCAGTTCCTTGACCTTGAGGGCGGACCAAACTCAGTCGAATTCGTGCAGGAAAAGAAATTCGGGGAGATGGGGGAGTGCTCGGCGGTGTGCGGTGGACTACTGGCTGGGGCCGAGGACGACGAGATAGAGAGGCTGAGGAGGTATGGCAGAGCTGTGGGGGTTTTGTATCAGGTGGTTGATGATATTCTGGAAGAGAAATCTAGGAATGGTGGGGTGGTAGATGTTGATGAGAGGAAGAAGAAGCAGAAGGGTAAGGGTAAGAGCTATGTGGAGGTTTATGGGGTTGAGAAGGCAATGGAAATTGCCGAGGAGCTTAGAGATAAGGCAAAACGAGAACTGGATGGCTTTGAGAAATATGGTGAGTCTGCTTTACCACTTTACAGCTTCGTGGATTATGCTGCTGATCGAGGTTTTGGCATTGGCGATTCAAGTTCATAGAGAGGATCAGTTTATTATTACAAATTTCGTGTCATACGAACCATATGGGATTGAAGCATCAAAGGTTAGTAGTACCCAATACTGTCTGTGCTGTAATGTTTCATTAATCAGTAGTATTTTCTTCCCTGTCAGAACATATATAGGATGATCGATTTGTATTTTCTCTGGTTGTGTTTGATTAAGTTGACATAACCAGATAGCAGTAGTGAAGATTGAACGTGAACTATCAATCTTCTTCTTCTTCTTTTTCCTGTGAAATTGGATTGAAGATAATGTGAGTGAAAAATTGGTACATTCCATATGCTTTGCTTGTCAATGCAAAGATGAAATATTAAATACAGTAGCATTTATTTTATTCTTGCAAATCCAAAGTTTAATTAAAATAAACTTTAACTAAAATAAGAAAAAACAAAGAAATAAAATAAAATAAACTACATGAAAAAGTTCTAAAGTGAAAGCAATTAGATCTGGATCTTTAGATCATGGAATTTTTCCTGCTCTCTCGTATCTTTCAAGATTATGGTGAGCATAGCGTCCACATGAAATACTGTAGTACAAATTATAAGTGAGATGGAATAGACAAGAACAATCACCTCCCGTGCCGGTAGTAGAAGTAATACACCATTAGGCTTCAAACTTCCTGTGATAAGACTTACGCAGCAATAAATCGCACCGCATGATGATAAAACACACCAGAGCCATGACTATTACGGCATGTTTACTAATCCGAGGGAAGAAAATGAGAAAAGGGAAAGATTTTCTATTTCATGTGTTCTTAAAGAAAGAAAAAAATAATAAAAATAAAAAAAGTCTAACTTTCCCCATTAAAAAAAGTCTAACCTTCCCCATTTATTGGGCCTTCTTGAAGTAAAAGTTTAAACTTAAAAAAGATGGTGGGTCCATACTTTTTTAAAAAATCTTTTAGATACAAAAACATCATCTAAAAATCCATCCAAACATTCTTAAAAAATCTTTTGAGTTCTAAAAAATCTTTGAAAGTTGTGCCAAACATGCTCATTGTTTCTTTTCTCCTTTATTCCTTTTCTGCTCATCTCCTTCCCATGTGGCCTTAAAGTAATCTGTTAGGTTTTTTCTGAAATGTCACCCATATATGCTCTTAGCAAGAATATATGTTAATATATTAATTAATCTTAATATAATATATACGTGTGAAGGTGGGTCTATGTTTTTTAAAAAAATCTTTTGGATACAAAAACATCATCTAAAAATCCATCCAAACATTCTTAAAAGATCTTTTGAGCTCTAAAATATCTTTGAAAGCTGTGCCAAACAAGCTCATTGTTTCTTTTCTCATATAATATGTACGTGTGAAGTTTCAGTTGAAATTTTTGTTTTTCTCCGTGGATAATTAATTTAATTTGGGCTATTGGATTTTAATATGATGGTTATATAATATTAGTAATTCTACCAAAAAATTCAATCTAATTAATATGTATAATATATAAATATAGAAAGATATTTATAGCTTAAAAATGGGTAATTTGTTTGTGACCTATAAGTTGTCAGGCTTTTTTTTTTTCAATCCCTCCTTTTTCATTGTTTTTTTCATTCTCGTTTCTTAGTTGATTCCTCATATTTTTATTCCTATTTTCTTTTATTCCTTACCTCTTATCGTAGTTATTACCAATTATATACAAGTAAATTTTTTCTTTCTTTCTAAAATTTTTTTCCTATGCTCTTTTTTTTTTCTAGGTTAATTATCTAATGAAAACTAATTTAACTAATTTTCTTTGAAGTTGTATAATTTATCTAGCAGTATAAATTATCTATTTTTTTTTGTTTTTTTTTATATATGTATTACCTATTTAACTTAATAATTTCTTTTTATTGTACATATAGACTAATTTTAAGATAGGATAACACTTCTTTCAAAAGAAAATAATAGTAGTAGTAATAATAATAAATAAATAAATAAAAGCAATACTAGATGTAGAAAAGGTTGGCCTTTGGAAACTATAATTATAATTTTTTTTTTGTCATAGAGTCATATATATGCATGAATAGATGCTTTGATTTTTTTTCTTAATAATCTTAATTAGTTGTATATATGTTTTGGGGCTGTCCAATTTAGCCCTCTGTAAGGCCACTTATTGTGAACCACTCGATATATATCCAACGGTTTAAATTTTAAAATTACTCACATTATTATTTGTACTTTTCCACACTAGATCACATCTCACATCATATAAGATGAATTTGAAAGAAAAAATTAAAAAAAGAAATCGAAGCTTACGACTACAATGGTAGAGAGGAGCCCTTAAAAAATTGTTCAATATCTTATTGTTAAGAGAGGAGGAAAAAAAAAAAAAAACGAAAAAATGAAAGACCAAGAAAATAGAAAATGAAAGCAATTGAAACCCCTAGAATTTTAGAAAATCGACTTCAAGGAACGAAACCTATTTTTGGCGAAATGCAAGACCTGATGATTTGGTCAGTTTTCTTTTCTTTTTCTTTTTTTTTTCCCATTCTATTTTGATTTTTTGTTTTTTCATTCCCATTAGTATTACATGCTTGATTCCTTATATAGTTATTCTCATTCTCATTTTACCTTCTCTCGATTTTTATATTTCACGTATATAGCATCCAAATACCCCAAACCACACACCACGTGCAAAGGAAATTACCCACTTAGGCCATGTTTAGTTGGGGGTAATGGAAAGGAATGGAATGGAAACAATTCTAAAATAACACAATTCCATTGTTTGGTTAAAAAGTCTAAATAGGAAATGCCTTTCCATTGGAATGAAATATGGAGGAATTCTATTCTACCAAGATTGGGTGGAATAAGGTGGAATAGAATATCATTTAATTACTAATTATAAAATAATAAAATAAAGTAAAATAATGTTAAATGTAAAATAATTTAATAAAATAAAATAATGCTAAATGTAAAATAATTTAATAAAATAATACTTTCATTAATAAAAAATAATTTAATAAAGTAAAATAATGCTAAATGTAAACTAATTTAATAAAAAAATACTTTAATTAATAAAAAATAATTTAATAAAGTAAAATAATACTAAATGTAAAATAATTTAATAAAATAATAATTTAATTAATAAAAATAATTAATAAAATAAAATAAATAATGCCATTTGTAAAATAATTTAATAAAATAATAATTTACTTAATTAAATAATTTAATGAAATAATAAAATAAAATAACGCTAAATTTAAAATAATTAAATAAAATAATAATTTAATTAATAAAATAATTTAGAAATAAAATAAAATAATGATAAATTTTAAATAATTTAATTAAAAATAATTAATAAAATAATTTTAAAAAAATAATAAAGTAAAATAATGCTAAATGAAAAATAATTTAATAATAATTTAATTAATAAAATAATTTCATGCTAAATATAATATAATTTAATAAAATAATTTAATAAGATAAAATAATGCTAAATGTAAAATAATTTAACAAAATAATTGAATGCTAAATGTGATTTAAAATAATTAAAATGAAGGGTATTTTTGTCATTATATAGCTAATTCTATTCCTTTTCACGGTTAACCAAACATAAGAATGTCCATTCAGCTACTGATTCCACCACTCCAACCAAACAACATAATTACATTATTATTCTTTTCCATTCAATTCTGATTACTATTAATATTACCATTATCATTCCATCACTGTAACCAAACGGACCCTTAAGACTTAGTCTGGCTTTCTAATATTTGGAATTACCCACTTAAGGCTTAGTCTGGCTTTCTAATATTCTTCCTCTTCATCCTTTTCTTTATTTCTTTTATCTTTTCTACAGAGTTTAAAAATCACAGCCACTACAGTTCTTAATTTTTTGTAACAGTTGGCAGCTGTAAAAAATCCAACATGAAGTTTTACATGAATATTAAGTTCAACAGTCGTGTAACAAAGCAAAGAAAGAAAACACTTTTTCCCTTTTTTTGGTTTTTTTTTTCCTATAATTCATATTAATTTTATTAATATATCATCATTTTTTTTTTATCGAACTATAGTTGTATGTTCTACTAATTGTGCCATGATAATTTATTTTTATGAATATTATTGGTGTCTTCCACGGCCTGCAGCAAGGTGAAAATATAATTACAAAAACATAAAAATATAATCTTTTAAAAATAAATTTTTTCGCATATCAAATTGTGATATATGTTCTACTAAATTCAGGTATCACATTTGTGCAATATAATCTTTTCATGTGAAGAAAAATAGAAAAAGAAAGAGAAATTTAATAAAGAAAAGTTAAATAAATATGTGAAAATATAATTATTAAATTCATTAAAGTTAAATAAATATGTGAAAATATAATTATTAAATTAATTCCAATTTTTTTTCCCTTAAAAAATCATTCGAAAATCTTTTTTCCTTAAAAACCATTCCAATAAAATTCTTAAGCCAATTGGAATCAGAAAGAATTGGAGTGGAATAGTTGTAGGTAAAAATGAATTGCTATTGCAAGTTAATTTCAACTTGTTCAAAGTACCCATATATGAGAAAAAACAAAAATCTCTAATATATATATGAAAAGACGAAAAAGCAAATTTGGCCCTATTTAGTTCGCCTATTTGAATGGGTGTATTTGAATAAAAATTGTAGAATGTGTTATAATTGGAATGGAAGACATTTGAATGGAAAAAATAGTGGAATGTATTATAATTAGAATGGGAGTATTGGAATGGACCATTCAAAAACACCTCCTCCCCTCTATTCTCATCCAAGACACAAAAAAATCATTCCAATAATTGATTTTTTTGTTGGACTATTTGAATGGAATTACTGAATTATTGAAACAAACACACATTCTAAAAGATCATTTGAATAGAAAAACTGGAGTTGTTGAAACAAATACCCATTCAAATGGGTTTTCCATTCCAATGTAATGGAATTGATGAACCAAACAGCATCATTGTGTTTCAGTTGTTCAAAGAAACAAGACTTGAATACCAAGAGATTGAGTTTTTTTCTTTTTCTTTTTCTTTTTTTTTTTTTTTTTGAAAAAAAATGAGATACAACCCCGTGCAAATCCAAAACCCTCTAAGATGGTGATGATTTCTCAGTCTACACATAACATATATAAGCTAGGATTAAGATTTTTTATTTATTAATATTCCAAATATTGATCAATAGTTTCAAATTCACTGTGATTGGTTTTCTTATGTTGTGTTCTATAATGTCAAAATATTTTAGAGCAAATTTACCACCATTGAGGCTTTTAACCTCTTTACCATCGTGATTAAGGATTTGGATTAAAAATTTATTTACCAATGCACACCATGCTCAGCACCTAGATTTGAAAAATCTTGGGACACTTATGGATATAGTGCAATTTTCACTCCAAATAACCTTTTTAGTTCAAATTCTCAAAATAACTCGTAGTGCAAACCAGTAAGCAAATCACCAATCTGCACATTTATGGACTAGTAACTCGGTTGAACATCCTACTCACTCAAGCTCTTTGTAGAACTAGTCACATGAAAAAACTTAATTTGACAATAATAAAAGGTTAAAACGTGGTATTCAAAAGTGATACAAAGTGTATTTTAGTATTAGTAAATCTATTTTTTTAGACACAATATACTATCTCTAAATAATACCCGTTCAACAATTTTTGGATTGCCATCACATTTTATTTCATGTTGTCACATAGTGTGACATGTTAGTAATTTAAAAAAAAAATAATTAAAATTAAAACACAAGTAAAAAGTGAAAATACACATCGTAATTTATGCAACTTAATTGTCTCACTTAGTATTATCTGACAAACACATAATTATTTTCCAAAAGAAAAACTATTAAATATTTCTCTATGTTTAAACAAAATAATTATTTTTATCCCTGTGTTTTTAGAAATACAATATACCCTTCAATTTGTCTATTGAGAATTTTGGTAAAGCATTATGAAATTTGAAGGGGAGAGTGCTCACTATGTGTTAGTGTTACAGAGTGAACACTCTTGAGTATTGATTCATACTCATTATCTTTGTTGCAAAGTGGTCAGTCCTCAAGTGCCGAGTGAGTACTCTGAATATGTTTTATAGTCATTGAATTTTCTGTTGAGTGGTCACACCTCAAATGCTGAGTGAGCACACTGAGAGTGACCACGTCCTCTTGGGTGACTAACAAGTTTTGTCGTTTTTGCACCTGGAAGGAATTGGTCTTATCTATTTGAAGGGTGTATTTGTGCTTCTTCATCCTTTATCTCTTCCAGTATAGAACTTTTCAGATCCATAAATGAAGAGAGGACGTGTGCTGAGCGTGAGAGAAATCTGATTCATTATTAATCCTTTTCATTCTAGAGCTTAAGGGATTCAAGCTCCTAACAGGAGAATCTCTTGTTTGTGCTTGAAGGGATTTTGAGAAGCTGAGAGGGAGTCTTAGCTTGCCGGACTGGACTTAGGGGGAGCCCAACTCAATTAGAGCCTAGCGGGAGGTTAGGTGAACTCAGATTTACTCGAGCAAGGAAGATTAGCTTTGGGATTCAACAAATATAAAGAGAGTTTTTGTTTTTCGTTTGTAGTTCCATTGTTGTGTAATCTGACCTTGATTGATTCATAGTGGATTGATTATAACTAGGCTAGGCCTTGGGATGTAAGAGAAATCTTAGTCGAACCAAGTAAAAATTTCTATTGTCTCTTCTTATTTCTATGTTTTGCTTGTGTTGGTAACTTACTGAAATTGAATCTTGTCCTATAGCTGGTAATTACTTAAAATCAGGGGACTAAGAGCTTTCATTGTCAAATTCGAACAAACTCTGTTCATATTTGAACAAAATTAAGTTGTAAAGTGACACTAATACTCTTAGTCAAAATTAATCAAATAGTCTAATTACTTCCTTAGCTTTACAAACAAACACCCAAATTTTTTATTAAAAAATTATATAAACGTTTTATGTATCAATTCAAATATTTGACTTTTTAAGTTGTTTATTTTTTAGGTTTAATATATAATTTGATTATTTAATATGACAACGTTGGACATTTTTCAGAAAAGAAATTAACACAAATTAATAAAAATTTATCTTAAAAAATAATTATGACCCAACTTGACAGACTAATAAAATACATTTTTTATTTCTAAACACATAGAGGTGGATGTTGGAATTTTCTTTAAAATACATGCGTGATTTTTCATATATTTTCTCTCTAAAATGACTTTTTTATTTTTTGAATGATTTTTTTTAGTTAATCATTTTTATTATGACTGACATTCATGGTAACATTTTTTTTTGTTTTTTTAGGAGACATTCATGATACATTTACTATGTATATAAGGGATAATATATATATGTGGACCAATCCAGTAGGTATTTTTTTTTTTTTACCTATGCATAAGTATCAATTGGGCCAATGAAAATTTTTTTTGTACATTTTTTTATATTAAAAAGTAGGAGAGAGAAAAAACATTAATGATGCATGTCTTTTCATGTATCTCATTTTAGCCGTTAGATCATTGTTAGCCGTTAGATCATTTTTACCTATGTGTAGGTATTTTTTTTCTATATATATATATAAAGAAGAGTGACGTTTCAATGGAGAATTTTGTTTTTACTCCATGGATGGTTACTCTAATTTGGGTCATTGGATTTTAATCTAATGGCTAAAATAATATTCGTAGATTAANATTAAAGATACAATTACATATAATTTTAAATTAAAAATAATTAAAAAAATAAAATTAAAATTAAAATTTCAAAAATGAAATAAATAAAAAAGAATTAGAAATTAATATAATTAATGAGATTACTTGTTATTGTAGGTTTATTTCCAAATTAGTCAAACTTACCGATCCATGGAGCAAAAACAAAAATACCCATTGAAAACTCACCCTATAAAGAAACTCACTACGTTTTGCCTTCTAGAAAAATACCCACACTTTTTTTACTAATATCAAATAAAGTTTTTTACTTGTATTTATCGATCAAATCTCATCTAGATATATATTCAAAATTGTAGTTAAATTGTAGTTTTTTATTATTTTATTACTAATATCAAATAACTATTTTGAAAATATCATATTTTTGGTATTACTTTTTAAAAAGTCGTATGAAATGTCATTTAGTATGTTTGGGCCATTGGACCGGATTTTCAGCCTCCGTCTTTGCATCGCGAGCCCACTAAACAGTAAATCATTGGCGTGTAACGCGTGTCGCCGCGAAGGAAACTGTGGCAAGAAAAGTGTGGTGATGCGACGACGTTTCGACCTCAGGATTACCGTCAAACTCAAACTCAAACACAAGAACTCAAAACCCAATCTCTTCTGTTCTTCAAGATCCGTTTTGTACGGAAGGAGGAGAAGGAGTAGGATGTAACAATGGCGACGGAGGGGGAAAGCAGTGACTGGTCCGCGAGTGAGAGACTGGATCTGCTGCCGTCGGCCCTACTGGGCACCATCTTCACCAAGCTTGACGTGTCTTCCATCTGTTCCTGCGCCACAACTTGCAGGACCTTCAGGGCCTGCGTCTCTCACATCCTCTCTTTCATCCCCACCTTTCACCTTCTCGTATGTCTTTTTCTCCATCTCAAACCCCTGCTTAATTCCCACCTAAACCATCCTTTTTTTTTTATTTATAATTTTATCGAAATTTAGTGTTAATAATCATATGCATGTTATGGAATTCATCTCTGAATTTCTTAATTATGTTCAAAATGACTTCTTCTTTTTCTTTTTCTTTTTTTTTTTTAGTTTTTTAATTATAAGGTTCGTTTTTATTCCATTGATGTTTGCTGCTTTAGGAAGTTAGTATGTTATGAAGTTATGCCATTCATCTCTAAGATGCCGATTATGTCAAAATTTCGACTTTGTCATATTAGCGTAGTTTTAATTTTAGAGTAAAAATTTCGAAAATAATTAGTATAAATATCGAGGGATCTTTTTTTTTTTTTTTTTTTTTTTGGGATTGTTTTTGTTGTATGATTGAATTCTATGCTAGTATTCTATTCCATGGCTGATTTTTGCTGCTTTAGGAAGTTGCACCTTCACTGGATTTGCTTAGCCCTCTGATGCCGCCTAACCCGTACATGAAGAGCCTAAAGGTTAACTGTAATGGGCTTGATGATTCCGCCATCCGGACTTTGGTACGGCCTTCTTTGCAGGAGCTTTGTCTGATTAATTGTGCTGATTTTAGTGGGAAATTGCTTTCTGAGATTGGAGGATTGTGCAAGGACCTAAGGTTTGCTCCCTTGCTACACTTTTAACTTAGAAGCTAGTTCAAGTGTGATAGATAATGAACATTTTTGTCTTAAGTTGGTGTAAGTGTTATGATTTTGTTGCATATTTGAAATAATGGGTCTCCAATACTTCCCTCCAGATCTCTCTGCTTGGGGTCCGTGGCTGAAAACCGAGGACGGGCTATTCATATTTCTGATTTGGAGGAGTTACTCAGTGGTTGTACTCACTTAGAAGTAAGGAAATAAAAAGGCAATTTAAATTAAGATAATTAATTCATCAAAAAGAATTAGAAAGACTAATTATGAAAATGATTGATGAGATAATACAAGTAAGGCGGCATCAGTTGATCTTGGAGGTGGTAAAGTGTAACTTCTGGCTTGGTTGGTCTTGGCTTTAAGGGATTTGATGTCTTAAGAAACTGGCTTATAGGATGATAATTGATATTGATATTAACAACAACATTTGAGATCTACTAACTAGTCAAGTGTAATATCTATACACATTATGGAAACTCTATCTGCCCAGCTGTTCTGTTTGGGTAATGCTTGATGTCTTGTGATGCTCTTTTATGATGAAAATCTTTACTATCTAATACTATCAGGATGTTACAGTTTTTAACTTAGGAATAAATCATATTCATCTTTAGTTGTATGTTGAAATGGTATTTTGTTAAAACTCTTTCTCATATTAGCTCTTTTATTTTACTGCAAGTTTTCACTTTCTATATTTTCTTCATACTTTAACATTTTAGTTGTATCTTTACTTATTGATTTCCACCACCTGACATGTGTGGTTACTGTTTTGATAGGCTCTTGTCTTGATGTTTGATGTCTCATTATTTCTCCGTCATAATTTTGCTCGAGTTTGGACTTTGGCTTCAGAAAAACTCGCCTCTCTTGAGATTGGCTACATTTCATCCGTAATGGTGACTGAATTGCTTAGCCCGAATTTGGGATTCCATCAGTCACCAATTCATATTCAACCTTCGATATTGCCAAACATTCAGAAATTATGCCTTTCAGTCGACTATATAACTGACACTATGGTCATTACAATTTCTAGAGGCCTCATCTCTTTAACTCATTTGGACCTTCGAGATGCACCCCTCATTGAACCAAGCATTACACTTGACCTTACAAATAATGGCCTTCAACAAATTAATCACTATGGGAGATTAAAACACTTATCATTGATCCGGAGCCAAGAGTTCCTCCTTACCTATTTCAGAAGAGTAAATGATCTTGGACTCCTCTTAATGGCTGATAAGTGCTCAGATATGGAAAGCATATGTCTTGGAGGTTTTTGTCGCGTTACAGACACAGGTTTCAAAACAATATTTCATGCGTGCTCCAAGTTATACAAGCTTAAGGTGTCTCATGGGACTCAGTTAACTGATTTAATTTTTCATGATATTTCTGCTACCTCGCTTTCCTTATTACATGTTAGTTTGAGATGGTGTAGTCTTTTAACTAACCAAGCAGTTGCCAATTTGGCATGTAATAAGCACCTTAAAGTTCTTGACTTGAGATGTTGCAGAAATCTTGGGGATGAATCTCTTCGAGCTATAAGGACTCTTACTAAATTAAAGGCTTTACTATTGGATGGTTCTGATATTTCTGATGTGGGATTATCATTCTTGAGACCTACTGTTATACAGTCATTAGTTTCATTATCTGTCAGAGGATGTAAAAAGCTTACAGATAAATGTATCTCTGCTCTTTTTGAGGGCTGTTCTATAACAGAATTGCGGGAGTTGGACTTATCAAATCTCCCCAGTCTCTCCGATAATGGAGTTCTGTCACTGGCGAAAAGTCGGATTCCAGTTTTTGAACTAAGGATGCGACAGTGCCCGCTCATTGGTGACACTTCAGTTATGGCATTGGCCTCGATGCAGGTTGATGAAGAGAGGTGGCACGGCAATAGCTTGCGATTGTTAGATCTATTTAATTGTGGTGGCATCACGCAGCTTTCGTTCCGCTGGTTGAAGAAACCATACTTTCCAAGGCTGAGATGGCTGGGAGTGACGGGGAGCGTAAATAGAGATATGGTAGATGCCTTGGCTCGGAATAGACCATTCTTGCACGTGGCATGCCATGGTGAGGAGCTGGGGGCTGAGCAGTGGGATAGCTCTGATGGCTTATACATGCATGACTATGATGAAGAGGACGAGCTTGAACAATGGCTTTTGGAAGATGATGGTGACACTGATGACGAAGAAATGGTTGGTGCGGAACCAATGGAACAATTTCTTACGTAACTTTTTTTTTCCTTAAATTTTATTTTCTTTTGTATGCATAAATATATGTCTGCTTGTTTGTTGGTTATATAGTACTGGACTACTTACAAGAGTCTGTTGGTGTTTAATGTCAAGACCTTTTTTTTTTTGTTTTTTCCCGGGGAGTAGTTCTCTATGGTTAACCTTAGCTGGGGCCAATACATTGGCTTGTACTTTATGTGGATTGGATACAAGCTATATAATTCTAGATAGTTGCAGTTGTATTACGAAGCCTCATTGTCAATTCATTTACTGCTTTTGCATTTTGTTTGGTTTGGTAGAGATGAAAGGTGTGGAAAATAAGTAAGCTTATTGATTGGTAGGGAAGATGTGTGAATGGAAAGAAAATTGATAGGATAATGGTACATGGCTACGTGCCAAGTTGGTCGGATAAAATGAAAGAAGTGGAATCACAGGAAAGCCAAGGAAATTACTAATTCAACTTCATCTCTAAACAAAATGTTTTATTCATCCCTCTCAATTTATTGAATTACATGAATAAACTACCATCTAATTATTTACTTTTTCGATACCAAGCAAAGATAATACAAACTGTTTTTTTTCCTTCTTGATTAACAATCAACTTTTAGGAAAGGTACAATTTCTTTTCTTCTTTCTTATTTTATTTTATTTTTTCTCTCTTTTTCTTATTTATTTATTTATTTATTTTCCTGAATGGCCTCTTAATAGGATGGACCCATTAATCTTTGGCCCCGTTTGTTTCGCCTATTTGAATGTGTGTATTTGAATGGAAATTGTGGAATGGGTTATAATTGGAATGGAAGACATTTGAATGGAAAAAATAGTGGAATGGGTTATAATTAGAATGGGAGTATTGGAATGGACCATTCAAAAACACCTCTTCCCCTCTATTCTCATCCAAGACACAAAAATCCATTCAAATAGTTGATGTGACTGATGAACCATTTGAATGGAAAAACTAAATTGTTGAAACAAACACTCATTCCAAAAGACCATTTGAATGGAAAATTTAGAGTTGTTGAAACAAACACCCATTCAAATGAATTTTCCATTCCAATGGAATGGAATGGGCGAACCAAACGGCCCCTTTAGTTTTAGGTCCAAGTATGTAGGTATATACCGTATATTAGCATTATCCAAAGGATAGCTGAATATATACAACTGGAGATAAAACTTAAAAGGATAAATTAATAAATAAATAATGACATTCTTTGAAATCAAGCGTACAAAAGAGAATCCACTCTAATTTTCCTTTTCCCTTATTTTTTATTTGAAAAAATTGAATCTCCTACCATTTCTTGGGAAGAATGAAGAATGTTGGCCACCTATTTTCTTTTCTTCAAATATTGCCTCTACTTTAATTTGGGGGAAATTATCTTCTTTACAGGTCTTATGATTAGTTTAGTAAATTTATGTTATGGTATTTACTTGAGAAAAACACAAAATAGTAGCTGACTAGCTGTTACTTTTAAAGTTAGAACCTTCCAAAAAGTGGTATTCCCTACATCACCCTTTTTCTTTCTCAAGGAAAATAGGCCGAACGGCAGTGGTTGGTTTTTATAACAATTATAGCAGTTTTTGTTTAAAATTGCTATCCATGAAAGTTCCCTTCTTTCCCCTACAAAACATAGTATTTAGGTGATAAATTATAGTAAACGTCCCCTTTTTACACTATATTTGAGTAAATGTTTGTTTGTTCATTTTCAATAGCTAAATGCTTCAGTATATCGGTTTTTACACGGGCTTCTTTCATGGATAACACATCTGAAAGACAATAATATTAGTTTTATCTTAGTTGTCTTTGTAAAAGAACTGCTATGAATCTATTACCATCCTCCAAAATTGCTACTCAGCTTAATTTACATGTTTTTACACCAGGTATATTACAAATATAATTACAGTAGATCCAATTTACATACTCTATATATATATATATCAGTTTTCATATTGAAGTACATAAAGTTTTATATTGGGTATATCAAATACTATGGGATAATATCAAAAAAAAAAAAAAAACTCGTGACTTCTATTTTTTTAGAGAAAAAAAGGCACAATTTTTTCATTAATATCAAATAAAGCCTTTTAATTTGTATTCTTTTATCAGATTTTACCGGATACAAATATACGGTTAAAATTGGAGCTTAAAAGTATTACATAAAAGTTTTTATTCTTTAAATTATGGATTTGCATCCACAAATTTAGTCGGAAGACAACCGTCTAAACCGAAAAATGTAATGTAATATATCAAGAATCCAATTGTAATAGCATTTAAATTTTTGTTATCTAATTTTAAAAGTTAAAAATATTCGCTTTCAATAATTTTAACTTCAATTTTGACTGTATATTTGAATTTAATAAGATTTGATGGAAAAATATTTTTTTTTTAAAAAAAAGAATGGTTTTATTTGACATTGGTGTGAATTCTTTTTTTTCGCGCAAAGGTGCGGGTTTTTTTATTAAAAGGCAAAAGTGGTATTTTTTTTTTTAAATATTATCCCTAGGACCCTATCAACTATATGCTAAATCTGAAGTTTGGGTCACGAGCTCGGAACCATAAATTGTCGTGGGCCGTAGGCTTTGATTAATTTCTTTGTGACTTGTGAGGATTTCACTAATCTTCCGAGAAAGAATGCTTCTAGACAAAGTACCACAATTTAGTTTAAAACATTTACGGTGGGATAGGGAAAGCCCAAGTGATTGGAGCTCCCAAAGAAAACTAATGTGTTTGATAATAATGTTGACAAACAAATATAGGCAAGTTAAAGTTGTATACCTCAATTAAAAAAAATATATAAAAAAAAGTAAAAANACTAACAATTGTTTCTTATGCATCATCATAGGAAGAATATGATCATAGGTCCATAGAAACTTATTCAGTGTTACATTCCAAGTATGAGGTTTTGATACCTTTAAGCAGCTGTGTGCCCACAGAAACTGACATTATCCCACTTTTGCCACATATTAATAGCGAATATTATGGGCTAATTCGCCTAATTTCTTGTGAATTTTTGAGGGAAAAATAAATAAATAAATCCATCGTGGCCATGTCTGCTATTACTTTTTTTTTTTTCCTTAAGTGGGACTTTTTTTTTTTAATTAAAAAGCCTTCATTAAACCAAAAACAGAGGCAAAAGCCAACAAAGAAAGGAACTACATCCACTGAAAGTGGTCCTGCCAAACCGACTCAGGTACTTCAGTAGCAACTAAGTCACCAAACTAATTACAAGTAAGAGCCCAAGACACCAGATTATGAGCAAAAAAATTACATACATTGTCTAGGCACAAAAGAAACAATTAGATTGGTGAAGCTTGGCCCTAAATCACGCATACGTTGAAGAATGTGGGTTGTTGACCAAGGAATCTAAGCCGATCCATTCCAACAGTTGACGAGGTTCAGGCAATCAGATTCAATAACAACTGAACTCCAAGCATAATCTCGAGCAAGTTGTAATCCAAGGAGCATCAATGCTGCCTCTACCATAACTGGATCTGGGTGGGGAAAGAGAGCTGCTATCAAAGCTAAAATCATTCCCTGTTTGTCCCGTGCCACTGCAGCCCCGGCTGCCTCTTCAGCTCTAACTGCTGCGTCCACATATATTTTAATCCAAAGGGTAGGGGGAGGCTCCCAACAAGTTTGACGAGCAGATTGGTTGCCTGAGAAAGCATGCATATAGCTGCTGAAAGTGATCCAGGTGGAACGAATGATTGTCTCCAAATGATTGGAAACTCAATCGAATTCCTCTCCATCCATATTGCTTCAACTACAATTGCAGCCATCAGGAGAAATCCCTAAAAGTCAGGATGGTGTTTTGGAAAGACAACACCATCAAATAATTTTGTTCCCCAATCTGCTGAGTCAGCACAGCTAAACTCCTCCGTTCAAATTCCCCAGGGAGAAGTGAACCACAGAGCCTTGGTCCAAACACACTCCCAAAACAGGTGCAACAAAGTTTCTGGCTCTTCCCCACAAAGAGGACAAAGTACTGATGGTAGATCAAGGAAACTGCCCAATTTCTCTCTCGTAGGTAGTGCATTGTTTATGATTCTCCATCAAAGAATCTTATGCCTTGGATGAATGTTTGCCTTCCAAATCGTTCGCCAAATATATCCAATTACTTGAGTGTCTCCATTATTCCCCGAAAACATAATAGCCCGATAAAGACTTCTAACTGTGAAATTACTTGAGCTAGACAATGCCCACATCCACTTAGCATCATTCCCTTATTCTGCTGGTACTGGGATTTTCAAAATAGCCCAAGTTGTAACATCATCAAACAATTGATTCAATAGTAAACGGTTCCAACTCCCCGAGGCAGTAAACAATTCCTCAAAAATAACTCGCAGGACTGGTATTCCCGGGTTTCTCAGCCTTGGCTTAAACCCTTGGAGGGTCAGAATCCATGGATCATTTCACACATCTATAACACTTCCCTGCCGTAGTCTACGACATGCTTCCATCTTTAGAATGTCCCTGCTTTTTAAAATTGCTTTCCATAACGAAGAGTCACCTCTTCCTACCTCTATAAACAAAAATTCATTACCCCACAAGTATTTGGATTACACCAACTCTAACCATAAGGACTTTTCTTTGTTGAGCCACTTCCATCCCCACTTAGCTAGAAACACCTCATTGACTTGTTGTATTCGCCGAAAGCCTAGTCCTCCCAATTCCTTGGGTTGGCAGCAAGCATCCCACGATTTTAGATACAAGTGAGATTTTTCGGATGAAAGGCCCCACCAAGAATCTCTTATGACCGAATCAATCCTAGAACATGTAGATTTTGGGACAGGGACTGACATAAGAGTATACACCGGTATAGCCATACCAACTGATTTGGCCAAAACATCACGCCCAGCTCTAGATAAACACACCGAGCCTTCCAACCAGCGAGTTTATTCTATACTCTCTCAATCACTCCTTTAAAGTCCTTCACTTTGTCATGGGAGAAGATAAATGGAAGTCCCAAATATCGGCCTTGACCTCAAAGAGGTTTAAATCCTAACACCTGAGTGACATCACGAGCTTTGTTACCCTGAAGTTTCCTACTGAAATAGACATTTGACTTCTCCTCATTCACCTTCTATCCCAACCAGGAGCAATAAGTGTGAAGGCACTCCAAGAAGGATTTAGCTTCTTTCCTAGTTCCCCATCCACAAAGTAGTAAGTCATCCACAAATTCCAGATGAGTAAAGCTTGGTCCGGAGGTAGACATTCTAATTCCATGTCGCTTACCCTCCAATTCTGCTCTCCAAAGAAGTCTGGAAAGAATTTCGCCATACAGTATAAAGATATACGGCGAAATCGGATCCCCTTGCCGAATGCACCTTTCCAATACAACTTTACAATAGGGGGTACCATTTAATAAGATCATTGAGGCAGAAGTCATGATGCAGGCCATAACTTAATTGACAAAAGTAGGAGGGAAGCCGAAGTTGAGGAGTACCGTTTTATTAAAAGGCCACTCTAAATGATCATAAGCTTTCTCTATATCAAGTTTCATCATCATAAGCCCATATCTTCCCTTCTTAGTTCTTAGAGTATGAATTAGCTCATGTGCCACCAAAGTGTTATCACCAAGATTTTGTCCTTGAACGAAGGCGCTTTGATTAGGTGAGATGAGCGAATCTAAGTGCGGTTTAATTCGGTTAGAAAGGAGCTTGGAGATGATTTTATAAATAGTATTACACAAGCTTATGGGTCGAAAGTCATTTAGCTTAGCCAGGTTACTCATCTTGGGGATAAGCACTATATTCTCTTCGTTGATATAAGGCAAAAGTCTCCCAGAGATGAAAAAATCTTGAACCATCGAGACCGTGTCCTTACCGATAATTGGCCAATATGTTTTATAGAAAAGAGTCGGCATCCTATCCGGACCGGGCGCTTTCATCGGGTTCATACTAGACAGGACCTTAAAAATCTCTTCTCGAGTGGGAATGGCCAACAAGGGATTCCAATCCTCTGGTTTTGTTCTCGGCAGCTGTAAACCATTCAAGTCAGGTGGACAGGTCGATTCTTGAGATAAAAATAACATTCGAAACTTTCTAGTAAGAGCGTCTCCGACTGTCTTCCGCCCATCTAGCCATCTACCATCATCATCCTTCACATAGTGGATGGGGTTTCTCCTTCGTCTCACCGTAGTGGTCAAGAAGAAAAATTTTGTGCATCGGTCACCTTTACAGAGCTAGTTCACTCGAGATTTCTACTTCTATAGCATCTCTTCTTTCATTAATAAATCATTTAGCCTATAAGTTGCCTCTTTTTCACGAACTAGTGCTTCCGCTGAATGGTCTCTCTTTTGAGCTTCTTCTACCTCTTTTCTGGCTTCCACCAGTTGAGCATGAACATTTCCAAATTAGTTTTTGTTCCAGCGGTGCAATCTATTCCTCGTTTTACCAATTCTCCTTACCAGCCGCCTCACATGTGGAAGATTAGGAGCCACTGACTAAGTATCCTTCACAACCCAATGGCTACAGGCATCATGGGTCCACATTGCCTCCAAGCGAAACGGTCTTATTGTCACACCCCGATTCACATGCATGCTTACATTTATGTATAATAGAGTTTTGTCTAGTTCTAAGTTAAGTAGAAAAGTTAAGCTGGTCAATGAGGAGCTTAATAATTTTATAAGTTTATAAAGATCCTAGTAAAAAGGATTTCACATTTTACGAGACAGTCTTTTGCTGTTATGTTTTATACAATAGAAATGAGTTAAGTTACTGATTGAGATACTTAGCAGTGTAAACTTTTGATGATAGACAATATGATGAAAGAAAATATTTTCCACAAAAACTGACAGTTAAGTTTTCAGCAATCTATAATAAATAAGCTGCTCACGGAAGAGAAAAGATTATTTCTAATATTGTGATCAATTTCTAGGGAAAAGTTAGTATCTCTCGATTTTCGTGCTAGACAGTTATATAAATCATGATATTTAGATGATAAGTCAAAAAGTGAAGCACGAGGTATTCCAAGCATGATGTGTCCGTAGACACGAGGTGCCACTGTAAGCACGAAGTGTTGAATCAGAGTATGAGGTGTCAAATCAAAGCACGATGTGTAAGTTTGAAAGCATGAGGTGTCAGTTAGAAGCACGAAGTGGAATGGGACAAGCCAAATGTAAAGCATGCATATGAGGTTAGTGGCAACTAGGTGTTAAGCACATAGATGAGGTTAGTGGCAACTAGGTGTCAACATTTAGGCCGATTTAAGTGACTCGATGTGAATAGGGCATGTGGCGCTAGGTGTCATGACAGAGAGTAATGAGCTTGAGAAGCTTAGTGAAATCTATAAATAGACTTGAGAATTAGTTTTAAACATACGTTGCTCCACCCGTATTTTTAGTAAAGTTTAGAGAGGAAAAAAAATGAAAGAAAGATAGAGAGAGATTTGGAGATAGACACGAAGATTAAGAAGAATATCAACTTGAGGTAAGTAAAGAAAAATATTTTTACTGTATTACAAGAGCATAATAAGTACAAGTATTTTCTAAATGTTATGTGAAGTACGTGCTTATTTATATGTACCTATTTATACTACTATGTTGTTCATGGAATGGTGTTTATGGCATATGTAGAAGGCATGTTTATGAAAGAAAAAAATTAAAGTGATTTTAAGAAGTTTATAATTTTAAGAAAATATTACCATTGTATTTAAGTTTCTAAGTTATGTTGTTTATGAAGTATGGCTCTTGGCTTAGTGATTGTGTAGAAAAGAGGTGGCGAAATCCCTTGAGGCGAAAGGACCAAGACAGGGTAAGCGTCAAATGATATTGATTAAGAGGTATACTATGTCACTAAGTTAGAAGTTATGCTTAAAATGGGGCCCAAAACGATGTTTAAAGGAAGAATGTTTTCCAAAGAAAGTTGTACAATATGCATCAAATATTTTTGTAGTACGTCATCATTGATATGCATGCACCGTCTTTACTTACTGAGCGTTAGCTCATTATAGTTCTTGTAATGCAGGTTTTAGTTACATCAGTAGATTCTTGAAAGTTGGCTGAGCTGCAGTTCCGTTTATCCCATGATACGTTTATATTTTATTTCTAAAATTTTTAATTGTAAAGAATGAAGTCTTATGCCTTTTTTCATTTCTCCTAGTTTCAAATGCTCAGTTTTCAAAGAAATTTATAAAGGCGTAACGCGCGTTGGCCTAACTGGTTACACTTCTAAGCAATGTCCGACCAGCTAGGTGGGGGGGGCGTTACACTTACTCCTTCGTTGATATCCCTATTTGTATCAAGCACTACCGGGCAATGGTCTGAAGTTGTCTATGCTACATTCTTAACAAGGGCTCTAGGAAATAGCTTACACCATTCAGCAGTGGCAACGGCTCGACCAAGCTGAGCTCTTTGGAATAATACCCCACCACGCCTTTGGTTCCACGTAAAATATGGACCAGAGTATCCTAAGTCGACACACCCTATGACATTTAAGCACTCCCTTGATGCCGCCAAAGAGAAAGCAGATCCTCCAGACGACGACCCTGAAGACCATGATTCATCATCCTGTAGAGTACCATTGAAATCACCTATTAATAATCTTGGGTGAGATGTTCTATTAAGCATACCTGGTAATTCCTGCCAAAAGGCTCGTCGACTTGCAACCATTGGTGGACCATACACAGCTGAAAAGCTCCAAGGAGTGCTTGGTGGATCCGAATACACAATGCAAGAGATAATATTCCGGGACTGGAAGTGAGGTTCTAAATCGACCCCATCACGCCAAGCTATACATAAACCCCCCGATCTCCCGATAGCCGGTGCTAGACAAACATTGTAAAAATGCAGTTGCCGTAGTCTCGAATGCACTAGACCCTCTTTAATCATTAACTCTGATAAAACTAAAACATCCGGCTTAAATTTCGCGACCAAGGCCCTAAGATTTTGAACCGCCAAGATTCGGCAATTTCTCAGCAGTTCCAAGCTAGTAAGATCATGGCGATGATGGAGACACCTTTAGACTGGTCTCTATAGCCCCAAGCCGAAAAACCAATCGCTCCAAATCTGAAGTTGTCTCACCATTCAAACTACTATTCCCGAACTCTACCCTAAAATCAGCTTTCCCTTTTGCCCGAGCCCTTTGTTTCCATCTATAGCGTATGGAACTTCCTGAGACCGGGGTATTTGAACCTTGGGAAAATTGCCCAGAGGGAGGCGACAATGGGGCATGCATTACATGGGACCTTACTTCATTTTAATTATTATCATCAATTTCTCTTTCTATCCTGCCGGACTCAATAACTGTGATGCTTGAGTTAGATTAGCTAAGTCTAGCTTTGAGGCCCATTAAGGCATATCTGATGGATGAACAATCAGTAAAATAAAAGGCTGAGCCTTTCTTTTATGTGATAGGCTTTTTCTTAACCCATCCATGGTAAGGCTTCTTTGGGCCCTCCATTCCTCCACGGAGGGAGCTGGGGTAAGTAGGGCCTGATGGGCCTGGTATTGATCCACTTCACAAGTGGCCAACATTTCTTCTAATATATCATTAAAATATTCCTCAAGATAGTAGCAATGGTCAGACAATATGTCAGAGAAGTTACCTCTATACTTCATAGCTCCTTTTCTTTTCTCTCTGTCAAACTTCCTTTGACTTTGACTATCCCCATCCGCCTCAACCATTTGAATCTCTATGGCTGTGTTTTCCTCAAATGCGCTACTCTCTTCCTGCAAGTAGGGATCCTTTTTCTGGGGCATATAATGAATGGGAAAGTTTGCTGGCAGAAGCAACAGTGTCTAGGACATCACACGACCCTGCATCAGGAAGTAACTCCTTCAAAATTACCAATCTACCCTTATTCTTTCATTGAATTTCTTGGTTATGCCGCCTTGAATATTCACCAGTGCCAGTTCCGGCAACGATGGCTCTGGTCGTGCCGTCGAACATCTCTGCATCCTTTGTTTTTTTTTATCAATCAGCTGCTGCTTGTGAAAGCACGAAGGAACTTCGCACTCCGCCCTCAGCCAAGACCCATATAAATCTACTCTTGATACACCATTGGAGATAGGCACTCCCTCCGTAACATTGCAGACTCTATAATCATGGCCCAAAGTCGCACACTTGAAGCAGTAATCTTGAAGCCTTTCGTACTTAAACTGGATCCACCTGGGGGATCCTCTTTTCTGTTTTTGGAAAAAACTGGCAGCCAAAGGTTTGTGGACTATAATCTCTACTCTTGCTCTCACATAATTGCCAGAGAAGAAAATGCCTAATGACCTTTTGTCAATCTCCACAAGTCTACCGATTTTAGCTGCAATGAGCTGAACATTCGCCTCCGAGATAGAGTCCCGAGGGAGCCCCAGAAACCTAACCCAGAAAAAAACAGTAGAGAAATTCATCTCCCTTATTGACATTCTTAAAAGGACATCCTTTACCACAAAGAGTTCTCTGTTAATGGTCCAAGGACCCTTCGACAAGACACGAGCTTTATCCTGAACTTTTGGGAAAAGGATGGTGAACTTGTTTCTTTCTAACTCAGAGACTTTTTGAGTCCTTTCGGGATAACCCACATCTGTGACGCCACCGCCTTGATGAGGTTGCTGGAGTTCGGTTTTAAAGATAATAGCTTCCCCACTGCTAAGACCTATAAATCCTTGTTCTGAGCCTCCTCACAAGGAAGAAGCTCTAAAGGTTCGTCATAGCAATGCATATTGTTAGTTTGTGAAACCAACAAATTAATATCCATGAAATCATCTTCCTCCATGATTGAACAGAATGCTTTAGTGGAAAAAATCCGTCTCAGAACGAGAGCGCTACTCCGAGGAGTGCCTAATTTTTTTCTTCTTCCCTTTTTCGCTTCTTTTTTACTTGTGCAAAGAAATCAAATGTACTAAAATGCTAGAACTTACTAGCTTAGGGGGCATGAGCTAGAGAATGAATTAGTAGCTAAATATGAAGGGAAACTAGATGGCATTACATGAAAAACACTCAAACTAATTATGGATGTTGATCCTTTAGCTAGTTCGAACAAGATTCCTGACTCCGTAAACTCACACACACATTCTTGACCTTTTTTCCCTCCTTAGTGATCCAATACGCAGAAAATATTTTTCAATGTCGACTTATCATACATATTAAAACTACCAATTTTTCTTCCGAATCTTTCTCACAGTTAGTTATAGTCTGCTTCTAATATGTTATTGTATCGAAAAATATGCACATTTTATTAGTATGCATTACCAAAGACTTCTATAATTTTATTTAATTTAATTTAATTTTTCTTTTCTTTTCGTTCTAATCTTACCCAAGTCTACAAAACCAACTGATTGGTCTGCCAGGTTTGAGGTGACTACTGGTGATGGAAAAGGGATATAAAAATCGTTGACCTGAGTGAAACTACAAAAAGTCTAATCCGATACTGAAATGGGCATCATCAAGTTCTTTTGTACTACAAATCTTTCTTTGTCTACCTGAGTTAGACAACTTAGAACTAGTAAGACCTTCCAAGATTTTTCATGCTTTAATTTTCTTGAGCCAAAATGTTCGAGACTTGATTAACAAAACGTTGCAAAATCGTTATTAGGCTAAATTTTTTGACTAGTCTATAACAGAATTGTTCATTGTTCAGGGATTCTGATTTTGGTATATGATAGGTGCAAAAGAATATACTTTCAATGAAAAGAAAATAATAATAATAATAATAAAAAGAATATGCCAGCTGCGGATATGGTATCGATCCAAATCCAAACTAGCCGACGAGGGATAAAAGGAGTATAACCTAATTTATAATGGGAACCACTATACATGTTTAATATAGATTATCCTTTATGAACGATGGTGCTAAGGAATATGCTTAACCAAAATGCTATCATTTAGAAATGAAAGTAATTGTTTATTAATGCGTGGGGAAGCTATTTTATCCAGGTTTCAACTATCCACTTCTTTTTTTCCTTTCTTTTCTTTTCTTTTAATGAAAGACTAATAGGATGAAATTTTAAAATTTTTAAAATTTCTGCGAAATTCATGTGTTTGTCGACCCGTTAATGGGAAATGGTTTAGGAGACAATGCTGACCAGTTTGGTTTTATAAACAACTACACAATTCATGGTTAAATTAGCTTTAAATCTAGTTGGATTAAACAAAGGAGTTATTAGTACTTCATGGTATTAGTACTAGATACTAATACGTCTCGGACCTCTAGAAAAATCTCTTGATCCACCACTGTCTCCATGTATACCAATTCAACTTATTGAAAATCGAAAGCTTTTTTTTTTTTCCCTACAACAATAAATCAATTATCATCTATATTTTCTCTTTTGACTGTTATTCTTTATTTAAAAGGTTTTTTATCTTTTTAAATGGAGCTTCTTCATCTGATATTTTTAGTACTAAGGAGGTGATAATACTCTTCTCATACCCCAACCGGCATAATGCATAGGCAAAGTGCTTTTGTTTAAAGAAGTCTCTCTTCTCTTCTTTCTTAATTTCCTTGTTTTCTATTTTTGGCTCACGGATTAGACTTTTTATAAGCTTTTTTATTTTTCTTTAGTAGGATGAGTCATCAAAAGAGGGAAAATAGCAAAAAATAAAGGACATTGATGGGACGGTTATGTATGGTATGGAGATAGTATACCGTCCTCATTCGACCAATAAGAAATATGTCTAGATTCAATGAATATATCAGCCCATTACCAACTCATGAATACGGCACATTATTTGAAAAAACAAAACTCAGAACCAGTAATTAATTTATTTTTTCGTTAAAAAAAGAAATAGACAATAGATATTCTAATTTCGAATTAAATTTGTCACTTCAAACAAACAAATTTGGTTGGGGGCTTGAAGCGAACACGAAAGTACGTGAGTCATGTGTGTTTGCTTTCTTTATGTGGGAGTAAGACAAAACATTGGCACTTGGCATACTTGATACTTCAAGTTATTATCCAAGTTACCATAATTCGTGAAGGTAATGCGACACAACATCTTTTAGGCTTGGAAAATAATATACCATCGAAACATAATGCTCCTATCAAAATTATAAATCTAACAGGTTAAACGGAAATTATAATTAAAAAAATGCCACATTACTTTACAAATTTCAAAAAGAAATTAGAGTATTTATAAGAAATGACATTTTTTTTAAGATCAATTTAAAAAATGGCCATTTTTTATACCTATTTAATAAATAACTATTTTATAATTTTATTTTGATAAATGTTCATTTTTCAGTTAATCTACTTTTTATAAAGTAAATCAATTTTTTATAAAATAAATCAATTTTTAAAAAATAAATCAGTATAATTTGATAATTTTAAAATAATTTTTAAAATTCGATCATTTTTTAATAGTGTTTGAAAAATGATTATTTTGCAAACTATGATCTAAAATTCGGCCATTTGATTTAAAGTCCAAGAAATTAAGAGGAAAATATACGAAAGAGTGCTAAAAAAATATTATTCTTGTACCATTTTTTTCTGAATAACAAAAACTAAAAGTAAAAGTAAACAATAACGATATTGCTTTTAGTAACTATAGGTCATATATATGTATATCATTTTTCTGCAAAAAGGAGTAAGATCAAATGTATCTCCTGTATCCAACTCCATACGCTTCACTGACTTATTATTCTCCTGATACGGCCCAAAATGGCTCCATACATGGGGACCTACTTAATATAAGTGGACCCCTTAAATTCTCCTCTACTATATTGACATTTTCTTTCCATTTATGGTAAGGAAAAAAAAGAATAAAAAAATGGATTACATTTATAAATATACGCCAAACACTGCGCTCTAAATGGATAAGATTTTTTATGTATTACACATATTTATTATGTATTTATTTATTTATTGGGTTGGACTTTGGACTGAAACGGTCAGGCACGCTACTTGGCTTTCTCCACCTAGTCCAGCGGCATCCTGTCGCCGCTTCGCTGGCACTTGCTCAGTCATGCTCATCCTCTTTCCAAGATAAACTTCCCCCCCACTGAGCCCTGACCCTTCGTCGCCCCCAAGGGTCACTTTTGCCACGTCATCCACTCCCACACATCCACCTGTCGCCACGTCATCACTTCGAGGATTTTGTACTCCCAGATCAACCGCGGCCGTTTATTCCTCTGAGGATGCGAATCTCGCATAGGTCAACCACTGCCTCGGTCGCGTTCCCGACCGCCACGTGGTGGCACGCGGCCGGTTTTCCTCAGCCGCCATGTGATTTCTTAATTCTGACTACTCGTGTTTAATCTGATATTGATTAGATATGATAATCTTTTATATGTGTAGTATTATTATTATTTTTTAATTTGAGATTGAGATCACCCACCATTTTTTTAAAAATTAGAGAAAAATTAAACATGGTATTTTTATTTTATTTTTAATATATTTCCTTGTCCCATGGATCAGGGCCTAAGTTTATTGGTTGTCCAAATTGCTACTTAAAAAATTGAGTATTTTTATGATGGTTTAGAAATATTACTACTTAGAAAAATGAGTTTCGCTATCAGCATTGATTACGGCACCAAAGTGTCATCATCTCAGCAAATATTACATATAAAGACCTAATTCTCCTATTAAACTATGTACTATATATAGAGAGAGAGAATATTAATATTTAAATCCAACTCGCATTCTCCATTTTTGCATGTTTAGGTTATGGAAACTTATGGGTCTATCGACGATCAACTTGTATCATAATATAACCACGTCTAATTTCTTAAAGAGATTCGTTCTACATTAGGGGCTCTTTTTTTCTCAACTACCTTCATTAGCAATGGCATATGCTTCTAATATTACTAGTTGGTAGATACTGGCCGACACAGGTGACTAGGCGCAAAAAACATTTTGGACTTAATTATAATAGGATAATAATGTAACAAATTACATGTGATTAATGACGGAGCCACTACAGGACCGGTCTCCTCATTTTTTTTTTAATTTTATATTTTTTTACCTTAATTTTATTTAAAAATTTCAGTTTTATCTTTTATTTGCCTTCTCTGAATTTTTTTAATTATAATTTTTGCCTTTTTTTAATAAAAAAATTCAATAATGTCCTTAATATGACCTACTAATTGTTTTTAAATTTCAGAAATTTACTTATATTATTTTGAAGTACTAAATTTTACGCATATTTTGGATAATTTTTCTTTGGACTCACTTTAAATACCTTTTTTAATTATATTAGTCTATGTTAACTAATGTGTTTCAAAATTAGCTAAAATAATTTTGTATGCCCCTAAAAAAATTTCTTGACCCTATCACTGCATGTACTCACTGGGGTTTTACACCCAGTGAGTCAACTAATGGTAAAAGATTCTTGAGAAATTTAGGTAGATGACCAAAATTTTAAATTTGATTAAGTAAATATCCATTTTCAAAATTTTATAGCTAAATGTCCAGGTAGATATATTTTTACACTTGGTAGATACACAGATCTACCAATTTTAGTTACTGTTCTGAAATGCACTGGGTATATAATTTTTTATACTTGGTATATAAAATTTTACACTTGGTATATATGCATATATACCGGACATTTTGCTATAACTTTTGACAAAGGGACATTTACTGAAATTAGGCCCAAAATTTGGTCATATTTCTATAAGCCCCAAGATTCTTCTTCATAAATCTTATAAGAAAATAGCTCATAACGACATGTCATCTATCTAATTTATTTAAATACCCCTAATAAAATAGCTCAAATATTTTTCTCTCTGAACCATAGTCAACCCAAAGCTTCTTCACATATTACATTCTCAAATTTGGTTTTTTAAATCATAGTTTAGATTAGAACATGTAAATTCAACCGTTGTCGAGTTTTTTTTTTTTTTATTTTTTATTTTTTGACCGTGATCTAAAATAGTTGAATGCTTAAGAAGGTTTTTTTTTTCTTTTTTCCACTATGTCGAATTTTTTCTTGGTGGTGAGGACATGGAGGTGATTTTGAATTTCAAATTTTCATTAAAAAAAAAGGGCTTTTGTTTTGTAACCGGCTGTAATATGTCCCATATTTCACTATGAGTTAAAAATGATAATGGCCCTACTTTATTTATCTCCCTTATTCCATGCTATAAATCTTTGATATTGGCAAAAAGAAGTGGGATGCTTTCATAAATTACCCTTTATAGTATATATACTTGTCATTTTGCAATAGATTTAAACTTCTTTTTTGAAAAAAAGAATTAGTAATTTTTTTCCTAAATAACTTTATTAAAACTTTACTAGCATGAAAATGAGTATAGGAAAATAATTAAAACGGAAAAAAATATAATATAAAAGGCCACAGTAAAACCCTCTTTTTTTGACCTAGGTGAGAACTTCTTACTCCAAACTATTAGATTATAATCTAATAGTCTAAATCTGCATACAAAAATATATTATACACTTATCAATATTTTATTATTTCTTTAAATTAAATTTACCCATTTAACACTATAAGAAACCTTTTTTTTTTTCAGCTTTTAGAGTCTTCCAGCCACAATTAACAAAAGAGAAAAAAAAAAAAGAAACAGCATTTCTAGGTTAAATGGAGAACTAAATATAATTTAAAAAAATAGTAACTTGTTAACAAGTGTACAAATATTGTTGTACATAAAACATTTAGACTATTCGATAATAATCTAATGGCTAAAAATAAAAAGTTTCACCTAGAATAAAAAAAAAGGGTTCTACCATAGTCTCACGAGCAATGCTATAAGGCACTAGTGGTGACCAGCACCACAATGACATGTCTGTCTATCACTGGATGATTTAATTAATAAACTGGGTCCCACATGGATCCTACCTGAATTATAATTATGATTAGCCAGTGACAGACTGACACATCATTGTGGTGCTGGGCACCACTGGTGTCCATAGCATTATTCTAGTCTCACCCAAAGCTATAAACAAATTTACAAGTACTTATAACTAAAAAAACTGCCAAAATATAACTCAAAAACCATATAAGTGATTTCCAACCTAATTCCCCTCAAAAGGAATGTATTAGTGACAAGTTTCACAGTAGAATACAATGAAACTACTTAGAAAATAACATGGATGAATGGATTTAAACATTTTCAAGTCACTGCAAGAAAAGTATAATTTTGTGGCATTTTGTTTAGTGACATTTGTTGCAGTGTCATAATAATTCTGTTTCAGTGATATTTCCTTAAAAGTGTCATTGATTTACAAGGTTATTATTATTCTTAGACACATATTATAAAATTTACATTTAACCTACATTTTAAAAATGTGACTAAATTTAGATTAGTACTATTTTGAGAATACCACTAAAATTTTGCTTTAATGTCATTTTGAAAATGCCATTATAATTTGTTTTTTTAAATTTAAAAAAAAATATGATTTTAAAGCTTTTAAAAATGCCACTCTTATCTATTAGGTTTTTTTAGAGGATTTTGAACGAAAAATTCGACTATATATTATATATTAATACTTTAATAGTACATCATCCATTAATATATACACGGCATCTTTATTATAATCAATACGATCGAGTTTGTTGTTTTTTTTTTTTTCCAGAAAAACAGTTTATGGATTAAGATTTAGAATACATTTCAAATTCTTATTTAATGTTACGTTTTCTTTTTCTTTTTTAAGTCCATCTATATTTAAATTCTTGATTTTTTAAAAAAAAAAAAAAAGAATTACATTAAATAGCATTGTTTGAAAAGTGTAATTTTGAATAGAAGATTTTTTTATCTTTATAACTGCCTAGTACCTTTGTTTCTAGTAGATTTGGGAAATATCCTTCTCCTCTATATTTCTCTCTCTTCCATTTTCTTTTCAGTATCTAAAGTTCATCTACACTCCGCATCTCAACTTACCTGGTATCTTTTATTTGTTTGTTCTTCTTATCCTATCAGTAACTATCATTATCAACTAACATTTATGCTATATGTTAACCAATGTTCAAACGACATCAATTGGTCTAAGAAAATTGGTAATTTTACTGCATTTCTATAATATGTATATATGTATATATCAAACATATTGAGAATTTTTTCTTTTCGTTTTAACTTGTGAAAAGATTCTGAAATATATGAGTTTCTTGATTTATCTTGTGTAGGCTCTATTGATCCCTCTTTCAAAGTAAGTGTGGAGAATAAGATTTATTTTCACAATTATTTGGTATCAATGTGGTGGATCAAATGAGTTTTGCAATTTCCTACATATATGCTTCTCATCACGAATCAAGAGTTCAAATTTTTTGAAGTCAGCATAATGGAAAAGTTACCTGGAAGAACTAAACTCTGGATATACAATATATGGATCATGTTCGATATTATAATTTAAGAATTAGTGTTGTACTCATATTATTTATTTATTTATTATTGTTGGTGCAGACTTGCCATTTTGTTAAAAGGAGCAAAAGTGTCAGTTATTGGTTTAATATTTGTATTCATGATTAATTTACAATTTTCAATTTAAAGCTATACAAGTTTTATCATAAATTATTTCGTATTTAATATATTGATCATTTGTTTGTTAAAAGTACTATTGATAATGAAAGACAAAATAAAATGTATTAAAAGAAAAACAAAATTTTACGACTCAATTTTAAATTTGTTTATATAAATATTTTTCAAAATATCAATAATATAATATCATTGAATTAGAAACAATTTTATCAACATCTATAATGGCCTTTTGAGAACTTTCTAAATTTATAATATAGTGACATTTTCTAAATGTCACTATTTTCTTTTTCCAATTAAAAATTTTAATTGTTTTTAGTTAAATTCAATAATATAATGAGATCTGCAAATGCCATTGCTATCTTTTAGTGATATTTTCAAATGTTACTAAAAGCTATAATACAGTGGTATTTCAATTGTCATTAAGACCTTTAGTCACACCATTATATATTCCTGACACTTGTAACAAATGCCACTAATTTACTAAATGTCACTAAATCTACTTATTAGTGATATTTTTAAATGCCACAAATGCATATTTCTCTTGTATTGAGTTTCTAATTCACGCCAAACAATGAACAAACTTCATATCATTAAAAACTTAAAATTAAACAACAACAACACATGTAGTTAAAATGTTACAGTTTGTGTCAACATGACATGAAGTTGACATTAGAATTTTAAAAAAAAAAGATCTAGGGTGAATCTAAGACCCATTTGATTAATACGACTTTTTTTTTTTTTTGGGTTATTTAGATAATAAATCAGTCACCTATTTATTGCTTGTTTTTCTCGAAAATAAAATATTTACAAATCTTGTATTCAATATATAGTTCTCTTGTGTTTAGTATTTACATGTGATTTCTCTCTAACCATGTGGTTAGATATTATTATTTTCTAAATCATTGCATGAATAGATTAATTAAAAGTCAAGATTTGGCATGGATTAGGATCCTTTGAAAATTTTGTGTGGAATTTTGGGTTGGAGGCTTGCAAACTTTTTTATATAATTATTTAATTGTTCGTTGTACACTTATTTGTTGAATGATTATAGTCGCATCGCATCCCAAAGAACATCAAGCACTACTTCTAAACTAAATAAATCCCATTAAAAATTAAATTTATATATTTGTTAGTACTCACACCCATGCTTGTATACCAATTAATTCACTCTAATATATCTTACAAGACCCTGTATATATTTATAGTCCGTATTGGAGTACTACGTTTGTTATTATTTCTTGGTCATTTATTTTTTTTAACACTAATATATTTTTTTCTTTAGCAACTCATGTTTATTGTTGTGTTTATTTATTTGTTAAAATAGTTTGGTTAGTTTAATTGTCCACTTGGCATAAACGTTTCTATATTATTCATTCAGCGTAATGAGGTCAACTTGTTTTTTTTTTTCCTAGCACAATAATGTTAATTTGATCATTACGATGCAAATAAAATACTCATAAATATATTATCAATCGCCATATAATTATTTTCTTTAAAAAAAAATCACGATATGGTTATAATATTATATCATATCTGTGTTAAAAGATTTTAATGTGATATATTAAGATGTCGCGGTCGAAATAGGCTATTCTAACACGTTCAGTATTCATGTTAATATAACGATGCAATATTGAAAATTGTCAATATATTCAAACCAAAATGTACTTTTCTTGCAATTTTCAAATCTATAGTGACAGCTTCAATTATAACAACTGCTATTGCTATAGACTCAAATGTTGGTTCGGTTTTGTATATTATTCATATTCTTTTTAACCATTAACATGTAAATTCCTTTCCAAACTTTGGGGGTTTGGACTTTGTACGAAGAAAAACACGTGAAAATGGTGGTCCTAGGCACATCAAAGAGAAAAGTTTACTTGGCGAATCCTATCGGGCCAAGTGTCAGAGATAATCCCAAAAGCAAACACTACATGGAGCTGACTCAGATTCTCAGTAAAGTAAATGATGATATATAGGCTTCCAAACATTAGGTGAAATCCCAAAAAAGCCAATAATTATTGGTCAAATTACAACTACCATTACCAGAAGGAAAATGGACACAACTATAGTTATTTGGTAAATTTTCATTTATATTTTTTACCGATAATTACTTTATTTATGAGTCTATCACCATAACTTGACGTAACATGTAGTTATTTTTATTATTAGTACAAATTACAATAAAATGACTAATTCTAATAAAAACATAGGTAGTTTGGGTCCAAAAATGAAAGTTGTTGCTTATTTTTTTCTTTTGGAGAAATTAGGCTATGTGTGTCCTTTTTTTTTAAATTTTGTTTCAATAAATGTCTTTTTTTTTTTCTCTTTTTATAGCTAAATGACCTAGTATTATACACTTGATATTTTTATTTATACACAATTTTAATTTATGTATGAGTATATTAGTTTTTATATTTTTATTATATCATATTTATCATATTTTATACTTAGTATATATATTGATACACCAGTTTGATGCACTAGTTATTTTGCTATAATTTTTGAGAGACGAATATTTATTTAAAATAGGCTCAAATTCGATGGCTTCACTCTAATATGTATTTTTCATTTTTCCTTATCACTCTGGTTCATTCTCCACCTTAGAAGACTCGTCAAATGAGATATTTAAATCGATGTCCCTTTCTGCCCCTCACATATCTCCCATGAATTTGTTTTTTTCAGCCAACTGTTCAACCCTTTATTTATTAATTTTTTCTTTTTAATGATCAAGTTACCCGTCCCGTTGCGAAATTACGTTTATACCCAAAATATTTGACCAAAGCTCCAAGCAATCAGGAGTCAATGGTGGCCACTCCTCTATTCCTGGATACAGGACCAGAGGCAAAACCCGGAAACTGATAGAGTGGAAGGCAGTGGCTCTTGTAGTTGAGTTGTAAGCTGACCAACAATTAGGGGTATAATTGTCTTTTCATTCCGATCTTATCCAAAATCTGTGGGCGCCCAGAATATGCCACCCTGGGGTGTTCTCCTTTCGGTAAAAAAATGTGAGAATGTAGAGTTTAGTGGTGAAGGGAATGGAGACGTCTTATTGGTCAGAATTGGAGGTGGGCTCTCCAAAGGCGGATTCATAGGGATTATTTAAATATTAGCTTAATTAATTAAACCATTTAAATAATACCCTTATTAATTAGATTAAGATGCATATAATCATGTGCTTCTGACAACATCCAAAGTAATCTTTTCTTTTCATTTTTTTTTTCCGTTTCCTATTTTTCTCCTCTGAAATTACTCGTAAAGTATTTGTATGAGGCCACCTTAATTCATAGCTTTTTAGAAAAAGGAAATTGCCACTACATATTTGACTGAAATAGTGATTTTTTAAAATCTCAATAATACTTGTTAATTTAATCTTAACGCAATATTTATCCATATGGTCTACATACCTCCTTGGGACCAATTATGAAGGAGGAAAAAAAAAAGAAAAAACGAAACAAACAAAAATAGAAGGTAAAATCTCAGGGTGAATTAGTCTTTGCTGTAACTAGATAATATTTTCCAAATTAATTACGCAAAAGAAAAAGGAAAAAAGAGTGACAAAACAAAGAAATATAAATTAGATGTCCGATTATTATTACAAAGTTATTATTGTTATTCGTATTTATTTATTTATTTTTTTGGGTGAGAATTCGTATTTATTTATTAGTTGGACACAAGTGCTTTTTTTTTCATAAGTAATAGTTGAAGAGATACTAAAATTAAATTTGGATTTGGATTTGGCCATCCTTGAAAATAAGAAAGGTGGATCAGCATGGGTAAGAGTCCACGTCTGCGTGATTCCATGGGTGCGCACTACGCCGTTAAACATTATTCTCCAAAACCTCGAAAAAATATTTATTTACTTAAAACCACTATTCATATTAAGAGAAAGAAAGAGGGAAAAAAAAAAAAAAAGCAAAGAAAGAGAGGAAAAAAAAAACCCAGAGATTTTAGAATTAAGCCTTCTTTTTCTTTTTTCTCTCAAATCAAATTAATATTTAATCTTCTAATTGTTGTGTGTTTTTGCCTTAAATTTCAGCTTAAGGACTGTTAAATCTCCTCTTAATCTCGCTCTCTAAAATCCTCGTCTCTCTCTCTCTCTCTCCATCTCTCTTAATAAACTTGTCTCTAGTTGTAGTTTTCACGTAAACCGCCGTACGATCCTCACTTTTTTTCTCGCACTTTCTCGTGCTTTCTCGCATTTTCTCTCCCGTTTTCTTTCAATGGTGATGGACGATAACGAGAGCTGCGGGAGTAGAGTGCACGACACGACATCGTCGTCGTCGCCGGTTCGGACTCGGCAACAGAGGCAGAAACTCGAGGTCTACAATGAGGTCCTTCGTCGTCTCAAGAATTCCAATAACGACGAGGCTATTCAGCCTGGTTTCGACGACGAACTTTGGGCTCACTTCAATCGCCTTCCTGCTCGGTAACTTTACCCTCACCATCATCGTATTCGCCCTAGTCTCTCGACTTTTTTTTTTTTTTGAATCTTTTTGATTTTATGGTTTTGGTAATATATATTTGTGTATAACACTGTATATGGATATGGACTACTGTCATCATCGAGGTTTTGGTTGATCTTGAATCTGTTCTAGAAAAATCGGTTGTTGAATTTTGGTTATATAAATGGTTTACTTTAAGATTAGACTTTTTAGTCAATCGATGATTTGGACTAAGTTTAATGAAGTAGATTTGTTTAATTAGCACTGTTCTACCCTTGTCTTGATTTCAGAGTTTTTTGTGTTAATTGGGTTTTTATTTTTATTTCTTATTATTCAATCTCTTTGACAGAAACACAAACGTTCCAGGAATTGATTTTGAATTCTTGTTATATTTTTTACTTTTGGGTATTGTAGAATAATTGGTTTGTACCATTCTGATTTGGCATTATATTGCAGGTATGCGCTAGATGTGAATGTGGAGAGGGCTGAAGATGTTCTTATGCATAAAAGACTACTGCATTTGGCTCATAATCCTGCTAATAGACCTGCGATCGAAGTGCGACTCGTTCAGGTTAGTTGATTTGTAATATTAAAGATTTGTTTTGTTAGCCAAAGAATGCCTATCCTCACCATTGGAGCACTGTAGTGTTTATTTCTATAATATCTCTACACTGTTTTTATTGGCCTAATGCATCCTGGGTGTTGTCACCTCGTGTAGGTTCATCCGATTTCCGATGGGAATTCGGTCTATCCAATCCATCCAGGTTCACCAACTGAAGACATTGCACAAAGTTCTTCCAGACAAAGGTATTGTATCATGTTCCTAAATGCTTTTCTTGTTAAATGCAGCTTCAACGAACCTTTCAATTGGTAGTTTTTGGATAAACACACAGTTTTGTTTGCTTTATTTTCTGCGTTGGTTGAGGCCGATTTCTTGTTCTCAACAATTGTAACAACTCTGGCTGGTTTTCAAATATCAGTATGCATCCACCACCTGCCTTTGGTTCATCTCCCAACCTTGAAGCACTGGCACTTGAGGCAAATAATTCTGAGGACAAAGATGAGGAACGTTCTGTGCATGCCAATACACAGTTTGCTCGGTGATTATCTTTGCTTCTTTCCATTAAGCAGTTCTGAATGTCTTTTGCTAAACCTCTTTGCTTGATTAATTTCTATTGGCTCATGCCTTTGACCAAAACTTTAATTACCTAAATGATAGCAACTAGCTTGCAATGTTCCATATTAGTAGTTGAATGAAATAAATCCACTTTCTCATATGAAGTCAGTGGTATGTTCTAATTTGACTGCTAATGATTCAGACCAATGCATGAAATCACTTTATCAACAGACGACAAGCCAAAACTACTTAGTCAGGTACTCTTTATGTTTAAATTAAAGCACTACAAGTAATATGATTTCCTGAATATACTCACATAATTTGGCAATGGTTTAGCTTTCACATTAAGGCTAATGGGCAATCGCACTAATTTTGTTGAGTTCATATTTTTACGTGGTAGTCTTCTTTTAATCCATTATGTGGTAATGTTGCAAAAAAAATTTTGTAGTTGACTTCCTTGCTTGCGGAGATGGGTCTCAACATCCAAGAAGCACATGCATTTTCTACTACTGATGGTTACTCTTTGGATGTCTTTGTTGTTGATGGCTGGCCTTATGAGGTACATGCATATTTTAAAAAAATTTAGACTGAAGCTGCTGGAACAGGCTCTTTTCCTACTCAAAAGAAACTAAGCATCTGTGAATAAAATGGGTACCAAGAGAACGGGGCATATGCTTGGCCACTAAATACTTTATTTGACCATAAAATTTATGCTTTTTCCTTGTGCTTTACTTGATGATTATTACATTAACGATCCAAGCAAGGCTTAAACTGGTTTTCTGTACAATTTTGCTGCTTTTTTTTTTTTTCAGTTTGTATTGCAGAACTAGTACTTTTTCAATTTTACATGCTTACTTGATGTTGAAACAGGGAACAGAGCAGCTGAAAACTGCTTTGGTAATGGAAGTTTTGAAAATTGAGGTAATCCTTGCTGCTTCCTTATTCTTATATAGAGAATTAAGAGTTGATTAACAATACATAGCTCATGTTCACTTTCATGTTGGCTGAGAAGAATTATACTTTCTATTGTTGTTATTGTATGATATTTTTATTTTTATTTAATCCACCTTTTTTAACATTAAATTTCTTATCTCGGGTTATTGTGCAGAAGCAGCCCTGGCCAACTTATCAATCATCTCCTGTTTCTGAGACTGAAAATTCAGTGATCAAATGTGAACCTGACCACTTGACTATCCCAGACGATGGAATGGATGTTTGGGAAATTGATCTTAAACACTTGAAGTTCGAGAAAATGGTTGCATCTGGGTCCTATGGTGATTTGTAAGTTAAATGTTCCTTATGCTCTTGTGCTGATTGAATATGCGTGTTCTTATTATGTTTTCCTGGCATTTTCTTATTAGCATTTGAATTCACTGACTGTTTGGACAAAATCAGGTATAAAGGTACATATTGTAGTCAGGAAGTGGCCATTAAAATCCTTAAGCCTGAGCGAATAAATACAGATATGCAGCGAGAGTTTGCCCAGGAGGTCTTTATCATGAGGTATATAAGATAATATTATGTAGTTTTTACACTAGCTGGCTCTTAAGATGCTTTGCCGTGGAGAGATCTAGTGGAATCAATGAAAATAGTAATCTTGTTTTAAAATTTAATGTACCAATTAGATAGATACAATTAAAAAATTTGATGCCTCCCCATATCTTTGTTTTGTTGTCTTTTTTCCTCTTTTACTTTTTTTAAGCAGGCTTTATTTGAACTTGCAGGAAAGTTCGACATAAGAATGTTGTTCAGTTCATTGGTGCATGTACCAAGCCTCCAAGCATGTGTATCATTACAGGTAAATACTAACAATTTTTGTTATTATAACAAGAAAACAGATTTGAGTTGAAGCTTGTATATATTTTTTTTTCAGTTGTTTTAATATATCTGTTCCCCCTTTTTTTTCCTATAAAAAAATCATGTTATTACAGAGTATATGGCTGGTGGAAGTGTGTACGACTACTTGCATAAGAAAAGGGGGTTTTTTAAGCTCCCATCCTTGCTCAAGGTTGCAACAGACATTTCCAAGGGAATGAACTACTTGCACCAAAATAACATCATACATAGAGATTTAAAAGCTGCAAATCTGCTGATGGATGAAAATGGTGTAAGTGACTCGCTTGGTTTTCAACTTTCTTTGATTTCAATACAAAATTTTTGAAAAAATAAGAACAATGTTTAACTTCTTTACATGTCTTATTTGGTGGGAATGTTTCCAGAACATAGATCTATAGTGTCGCACTTCAGAAAGTATCTTTCTTGGGACACTACTTTACTTTATTACAATACTTATCCCCGAACACGTATATTTTATATGGCAAGTTTTGCATTTATTTTTATTATCCTTAGGTTATGGTAATATTTTTATTATCCTTAGATCTATACAATGGACTGCCGAATTCTCCTTGAAATTATTGCTCATGAAATCATTGTACTGCACATTGTATAAGGTGATCTAATGTATTGAATCATAATAATGCTCGATGAATTATTGCGAGTGCTGTGAGTTTGGCATGTTTCAAAAACTTTCTGATAAATAATTTACCTTACAGGTTGTTAAGGTTGCAGATTTTGGGGTTGCTAGAGTAAAAGCTCAATCTGGAGTTATGACAGCTGAAACTGGGACGTATCGATGGATGGCCCCTGAGGTGCGCTAATTTCTTTATCGTTTTATGAATATTACGAATTGGATTTCCTGCATTTAATGTTCCTTACATTGTTGTATATATTTCCGTACTGGAAATAAAAATAGTGGACGTATATTCTGATATTATTGCATTTGATACTTTGCTTCAGAAGTCCGACTTTCTGTTATGTCCTTCAATGTTGTAATGATGTTAGGTGGATTATGCACTATAGGCTATAAACTGTAAGATGCGGATTTTCTAGGCAGTCAGATTACTTTGTTCGTTTGATATTGTTTCCTTTTTCCTGCATTTTGGTCAGTATCTAACTTGACGTTCCGGTCGTGGCTGCCACGTTGATCTCGCTTTTGGGTCGCAAGGAAATTGCTCCTTATACGTTTTCTAATAAAATTTTTTAAATATATGACGTTTGCAACTTAGACATGTATGAAAAAGAGAAAAATGTTTTTCCTTGGATGTCCACCTATGTCGTACATGGGATAATTTGCATTATTCAGTTTCCTTTCCAAACATTCTAAGTTTATCTTATGAAGGGTGCTCATCTTGTCGTTTCCTTACAACAGTTCTTTTGCATTGAAGGTTATAGAACACAAGCCATATGATCACAAGGCTGACGTTTTCAGTTTTGGCGTTGTATTATGGGAATTACTAACTGGAAAGGTATTGCACGCCCACCTCAATCCTATTTTCGCATGGCTGTTTCTTTTGTGTACTTAATTTAAACTCGTCTTCTGTTTCAATTGATAGCTTCCATATGAATTCTTAACCCCGTTACAAGCAGCTGTTGGAGTTGTCCAACAGGTAAAATACCTATTCCACAACACTTAAATGAGTTTTATTTACTTTACTACTTGCTTATGAGTTTTATTTACTTTACTACTTGCTTATGAGTAGGGACATATATTAGACTGATCAAGAAGCTAATCTAGTGTCTGATCATGAAATAGAAGGGCCATTTACGTTGACTGATTGAAAAGATGCATCTAGTATATGTAAGAGGAATGTTAAATGCACTCTCATTTACACTCTCTCAGTTTCACTGTTTAAAATATGGATTTTACTATCTAGGTTTACATTTTCCTAATATAATAAATCATAATAGAATACAATTGTCAAAAGATAATACTTGAGAGTGTAAAACAAACGATGAGACTTGAGAGTGTAAAACAAAGTGCAAAAGAGAATGCATGCATTCTCCATACGTGTAAATAAGTCGGAACTCATGTGTTGATCACATGGTACTTTCACTGACGTTTTTTTCAGGGTCTACGCCCTCCTATTCCAAAGCAAACTCATCCAAAGCTTGTTGAGATCCTTCAGAGATGTTGGGAACAAGACCCGGCATTACGACCTGACTTCTCCGAAATTATTGATATTCTACAGCAATTAGCCAAAGAGGCAAGTCTAATACATGGTTAACTTAAACCTTTTGTAATCTTATGATTCTTTAGTAGAAAACAATATTTCTTTCACGTAATTTGTCGCTTAAGATTGTATGATCTTAACATCTTTGGTAAAGAGTCGTTTTGGTGTTAACTTAAGATTTCACATGAGAAAGTTCTCTGAACAGGTGGCGGACGATGGAGAAGAACGACGTAAATCATCATCTGGAAGATTCTTGTCTGTCCTTAGACGGGGTCATCACTGAGGGCTGATGTTTATGACATGAGCACATAATTTAAATACCTGGCCTATTTTACCAACATGACCAACCATGTGCAGTTTTACGTCCGGATTGTTTAACTTTTCTTTTTCTTTTTCCCACTATGATTTTTTAGCTCCTCCATTTTTTCATCGACCATTGCCCTTTTCTTCGGAATAGTCATATCTAAGCACATATAAATATATAACAAGGGTGATGGTTTGGGTGAGCATTGTACACTTCACATTATATCTTGCGGCTTCATTATAAGAATTTACTTATTTTTCTTCAATCAGTTACTGGCTTTCGTTGTCACTGTTGGGTTATTAAAAAAAAAAAAACCTTGGGCTTTCTTATTTTAGCAAGAAAAAAAAAAAACGTTAACTTTTTCGTTATAGCAAACAAAATCCTGAATTTTTTTAATTCTAGCAATAAAAACGTTAACTTTATGATTATATCAAATAAAACTTTGAGATTTTGAAATTAAACTTAAAACAGATTTTTAACTAATGTATACCGTAATTAAGAAACGACTTTATTTTTTAACTGTTATATGCTCATTAACTATTTTTTAAAATTTATTTTAACTAAAAAGTCAACATTTTTATATAAGAATGGTATAGTTTTCGCTCAATGCTTACTAATGTAAATAGCCTCTCATAATCGCGCAGTGTACACTAGAGGAAAATAGGTCATTTATCTTATTTTGCAAACTAATTTGATTTTATAATCCAAAAATTTTATCTGATATAGCTAAAAGTTCAAAGTTTTTTTTTTAAATATAATCGGAAAATCAGTTTTTTTTTCTAAAATTAAAAAATTCAGTATTTTTTCCCGATAATAACCCACTATTGAAATTGGTGAATTTTGTTGTACTTGTGACTTTCTTTTTTTCTTTTCAATTCCGTGTGTCAGGATTTGTGTAAGTTTTTCTCTACAAATTTCTCTGTGTCAATCTCTTGGTGCATACTTCGTCGGAAGGGCAAATAATCCAATATTTGATGCCATTTTAGGATTAGATAAATAAACTATATCTCAAAATTAGTCCCATTTGAGTGGAATAAATACCTTAATTTAAAAGTGTGTGATTAATAATCCTATATATCATTACTAGTCGGTTCCGTTTTAGAAGTATGTGATTAATAATCCTACATACCATTATTAATCGGTTCCATTTTCAGCACATTTCAATGTTAGTATGTCCCATTTGAATAGACTTTTATTATTTTTAAATCTAAATCAAATTAAGAATATTTTTATTCCACATTTCAATGCTAGTGGTTCTGATATTATAAAAAATAATCTTAATTCACTCTAATAATATACCAAACATAGAATAATATTAAGTATATCCTAATCCAATTCATTCTAATTTGATATAATTTTTTTTAAAGTGAAGCTTAATTAATGACAACCACATACTACAAATTTAAAGAAAAATAATATACACACTACTAATGCTTAAGCCCTTGACCCCCCTCCAAACTCACACACACGTCCCTAAAGCCTTAGACCAACTGAGCTAGCTCTAGTTGGCCATTCTAATTTGATACAATAATCCTACATTGCACACCAAACACATCCTTCAAAAAAAAAAAAAACACAAACATCAAACGCACTTTTCTCACAAATAAATACTCAAATCCATAATTCTTTTTTTAATAAGTAATGATCAATTCAATAATATTCTACGTCGTCAAAGAAATTGAGTAGGGGACCGGTCACAATATTTATAACTACGATCATAATATTTACAAAAGTTTATAACTTTTATGATTAGTCCTAAAAACTCCTCAATCCTTCCATTAACCAAGAAATAGTTTATACCAAATGTGATCCAACTTACAATTGTTAAAGGCACATCTAGGAGAGCAGCCGTTTTCTTTTAGTCATTGAAATAAATGGCTTTTTTTGGGAAAAAAATGGGACTTTTTATTACTAAAATTTCCTAAACTCAGAATAATTCAGTGAAATTAACTCTAAACTTAATTTTCTAGAGCAAAATTTCCTGAAATCGGAACAATTTAGTAAAATTAACTTTGAACTCAATTTTTTAGAGCAAAACCCTTGAAGTCCCCTAATATTAGAGCAAAACCTCCTGAAGTCCCCTAATATTAGTTTTGTTAGAAAAAAAAAAAAATGTTTATGTTAGTTTTTTATACTGTTAAGTTCTCATTCTCTTATTTATGACTTTTAGGTACTCAGTATTATTTTTTTTCACGTTAATCCTTTTAATATTTTTTATCTAAAATTGTTGTCAATTAGTACTTGCCCAAAAGGTGCTCATCTTAGGAGTGATAAAATTATAAATAAAGAGAAATTATTATTTAAAAAATAAAAGAAGAATTGGGAAAAATAAAAAATAAAAATAAAATAAAAAAATAATAGTAAGGACTTAAAAGTTATAAATAAAAGAATAAGGACCTAATAGTAAAAAAAAACTAACATAAACATTTTTTTTCCTAACAAAACTAATATTACGGGACTTCAGGAGTTTTGCTCTAAAAATTGGGTTCAAAGTTAATTTACAAAATTCTTCCGAGTTTAGGGGGTTTTGTTTTAAAAAATTGAGTTCAGAGTTAATTTTATTGAATTATTCCGAGTTCAGTGACTTTTACTAATAAAAAGCCAAAAAAAAATTGTCTGAATAGTGAATCGATCGATCTTTATATTGTGCTGCCTAGTAAATAACAATATACAAGCTCCTAATAGCTTATGTACCTATAAGAATTGATAGATTTGGATATTTACTGAGAGTAGAAAAAATAAAACAAAATAACATCTTTTAAAATAAAATGTAAAAGATGGGCACCCACTATAATTTCTCGAACTTTTAGCAAAATGGTCTAATTTTAAGCCTATTTCTAATTTTCAAACTTTATACTAAATGGCCAAATATATAAGTGGATACAAATGTAAAACTAATTTACTCAGTATAAAATTGACATATCAATTGATATATCGTACTCGGTAAAAAAATTTAGTAAGTCATTTAGCTATAAATAAACAATTACAAGAATGAAGCATAAAAAAGTATATATACTATAATTAGGCCCAATTTCCATTTGTTCTAGTGTCTAGAGAAAATTTGATTCTGATTAAGTTTAATATAGAAGCTAACAACTATGTAGTTTAGCTTCTAAAAAATGTTATGAAAATAGGTTAGATTTTGTGCCAGTCACTTCTAAAATATTTTAGTGAAAATTAGGTCATGTACAACATTTTTAGAAAAGAATTGGAAATATAAGGTATACTAGTTTTTTCTAGATTATGCACCATATTTTAAAAAAAAAAAATACCACTTTTAAATTTTTTTATAAAAACATCATTTTCTAAAATATTAGTCAGTAACCAGGAATCAGTTTTCGAGTACTAATAACTAGTAACCAAAAATATTTATAGCTGGTAATCGATAATCAGTTTTCAGACACTTGTAACTAGTAACCATTTTAAAAATAGTACTTTTCTAAACACTTTTTAAAAAGTGATATTTTTCTTAAAAAAACCGAAATTGGAAAAAAAAAATATAACCTATCGTTTTTTTTTTATTTTTTTTTATTTTTGTAGGTAGAAGTGTTATAAACCCAATATTTTACCAAATAGTATGCTTCTAAAAGCTACTTTCGTGGCCGTTGATTATATAATAAGCTGGAGTAAAATAAGTTTACCAAACAAAAACAACAAGTATAGCTGAAATTATTTCACAATCAAATTCAAGAGTCCTCAAAAAAATTCAAACTGGTCCTTACTCTAATTTCTCATTGTTAAATTCTAGTTTTTTTTTTAATATATATTTTGCTGCCAAGACTATATAGGGTGTCTCAATGTGCCCATAAATTATTAAAAATTTCAACTTTACCCATTGAAGCACTAAAATCATCCTTATATTTGGCAAACATCTGAAAAAACGAAACCCACCATTTTACTGATTTCAATCCCAAATCTTATTGTTTTCAATAAACAGTCAAAGATTATGACACCTATCATTTTTCATTGGCTTGCATGACTAAATGACAATTTAGTGGTTATTTTCTTGGGGGTGTTTGGGGATTTTTTTTTTTTTTGAGAGTGGGATTGGGCAAATGTAAAATTTTTAATAGTCCACAGATATATTGAGACACTCTACATACTTCAAGTGGACAAACATAAAATAAACCATAAGTTGTTCATCAACAAACCTCTTTATGTTAAGATTGTACCTATCTTTCTCTTTGTCAATCGTATCCTAGGTCTCCCACAATGTGTCAAAATCTTAAGCAACTCTTACAAAAACAAGGGAAATGAACCCAACTCCTAGTAATTTGGGCCAAAATGACTATTCTATGACTATTTTTCAAAATATATATTTTTTGAGGAGTATCACAATATTAGTGACACACAGTGACTATATGTTATGATGATAAATTTATTATTTTTTATAAAACTAACCATTGATCACTAATATAATGACTGCTTGTCACAAATATTTTGACACACCTTACAAAAGTCATTTTATAAAATACTCATGTAAAAATAGGAGTATTTATAAAAAATGTCCTTTTTTTAGATCAATTTAAAGACTAGTCATTTTTTACACCTATTAAGTAAACCGCCGTTTTATAATTTTATTTTGATAAAAGGCTATTTATTTAGTTGATCTATTTAGAAATAAATAAATTTTATAAAAAATAAATCAATACATTTTGATCTATTAAATATTAAAAAAGGACATTTTTCAAATAATTTTCAAATCGGCCAACTTTTTAACAGTGTCGAAAAACTGTCATTTTGCAAACAATGATATCTAGCTAGAAGGCCTCAAAAGTTAACTGGGCTCCTTACAAAATTCTAAGCCCAAAGTTCCAAAATTGAGGAATCCCGGATAGGCCGAATTTTTTGAAAAATCCAGAATTTTAGAACAATATTATTTTTTAAAAGCTTTTAGAAAAATAACATGTTTCATAAATATTTAGAACAATATCACTTTTTTTCAAAATTAGCATTTTTCAATGATATTCGAGGTAACCAGTTGGATTACTTAGGGTAACCAATTTAATTACTTGAGGTAACATCAAATGTCTCATCAATTACTTAAAAAATTAGTATTTTTATAAATATTTTTAAAATTAGTATTTTTCTAATTAAAATCCGTGATTTTCAAACATCTGTGATTTTTAAAATGAGTTTTTTTTTAGGAAAACGACTAAATTTCAAATCATAATTTGCGAAAAGACAATTGTTCAAATACTATCAATAAATGAGATTATTTAGAAATTGACTATTTTTCATATTTAGTATATCAAAATATATTGACTTATTTTTTAAAATTGATTTAATTTTTCAAAAATCGATTTACATTACAAAAAAGTTATTATTAAATAGATGTAAAAACCGGTCTTTTTTTAAATTGATCTGAAAACAGAGGCCATTTCTTTTAAATACTCTTTTAAATTTTCTTTTTCAAAAATTATCATAAAAAATCAAATTTCTTCAAGTTAATTTGGGCTAATTAGGTCCATTTTCCTGAAAACAACTCTCGAATGTGCTACGTGCTTTCGGCCCAACAATGGCCTGTAATCGTTCGTTTTTTTTTCTTTTTTTCGAAACCGCCGTAATCATTCTTTTGAGTGAAAATTACACCTAATACACGTTTTTTAAAACCTATTTCAAAAATATCCATTTTTTAAAACTTTTTCCAAAAATACCCCCTTTTTATGGTCCACATTTTATATAAAAAATATGAGTGGTCCACATTTACAATGTAAATTTTATCCATGATGTACACATTTCATGTATAAAATATAAACGGTACACATTTTAAAATGTGTGCCAATTTTTAGTGTAAGTTTTATTCATTAAATGTAGACCACGGTGTACATTTAATGCATGAAATATATATCACTTTATATTTCATTTGAATGTAGACCACGGTATACATTTAATGCATGAAATATATTTCATATGTAAAATAGTGATGGTCTATATTTCTTCCAAAAAAGGTATAAAAACGGATATTTATAAATATAAAAAACAGGTATTTATGAAAATATAGTTTTAAAAACGAGTATTTATGAACTTTTCCCTTGTTTTGGAATAAATTAGGTGAATACCACTTTTTTTTCCTCATTAATTAAATCTACCACCATACCACTTTTTTAAATAAATTCTTGACGAATTCTTGATGATCTTAACGAATTCTTGACAAATTCTTGACGGCAGTGATAATCTTGACAGATTCTTGATGGATTCTTAATAAATTCTTGACTAATTCTCTCCCAAAAATAGTAGAATCTAATAGTGGTGGCAAATTTAATTAAACATTTAAAAAAAAAGTAATTATCTACTTAACCCCTTCTTTTGATTGCATTGGATTCCAAGACAATCTAAATCTAACAACACTTGCAAACTGGCGGACTGGATAAGTGG
>JXTC01000692.1:65690-79562 GCA_002914845.1 Trema orientale
GGCATACGGTGTAAACTTCACGATTTGGTGAATATCAGGATTTGGTGAATTTCGTTATTGTAAACTTCACGTATTTAACTTTCTCAAAAAAAAAAAAAAAAAAAAACCTTCACGTATTTAAATTGAATTTACTGCATTTTAAGCTCGAACTGTATTCGGGTTCTGAATAGTACATCTACCTATCACTTATCTCTGGATAATACGGAGATATGTATTGTATTATCTCCCACAATATCATAACTAAGTGAACCTTCGAAACATCTACTCATATCAAAAATGACATATTACGCAAATTTGATGGATTTTCTTAAAAAACGATTTCTTTTTTCCTAAAACAGAAAAGCTATATGAAAATAGAACGATGTTACTTGATAACGTAATATATAAGACATTTGCATGCTTCGCATTAGTAAACTGAACCACAACGTAAGTAGTGGAACATTTTAAAAAAAAAGTAGTGGCGAGCCATCTCACCTGGCTGTAGTAAAAAGTTCCAAGTGGGATAGATTTATAAAATGTCCTTTTATTAAACTGAAAGGTCTGGACACGACTAGAATAGCAACATTAAACTTTAAATTAAAGCATAAATTAAACATTAATGTGTGAAAGGGAAGAAAAATGGGGTTGGGATGTTCACAACTTTTTATGCCTATTGCCCCACTGAGCAATCAAATGAGTTGGGATTTGGGTGGATCTGGTGAAATGATCTAATGTTATCAACTTATGTTATTAGTGGCATGAGAGCCTAAGTGCTGGCAATTTGTGATATCAATGACACCTGTTCATGACACCTGTTATAAGCACATTAGAGGGGAATAGAAAGTTTGGTTTTGGGTTGAGTTTAGAGAGATTAATTAGCTTTCTCTCACCAAAAAGAGAAAAAAAAAAAAAGAGTTTAATTAGCTTATTTCTGTCATATTCTGGTTGTCGACATGGAAGATGTTTCCAATATTTTTTCGATGACTAGGGAAAAAAAAAAAAGCATAATACTTTTGTATTTTTTTTCTTCTGATATTATATTTTTTAATTTAGAAACAAGGGATTCATGTATAAAAAATTGATGGTTACCAAATTGTGTTTGCGACTACACTTCAATAATATATAATTCGATGACAAAACATCTTCTAACTTTTTTTTTAGTTAGACTATATAGATGTAATAAAAGTATTTGCCCTATATAAAATCAATATATATATGTATATATTATAGACAGCTGTTTTAGAACATAAATAAGAATTGAATTTACTTAACACAATCCTAAGGACTATTCATATCAAATTATCATGAATGGAATTGTTGAGATTACTTGTGTTCATAGTGATAAGTGGCTGAGGAGTTGGTCACGATTACGGAAGCGTTACGAAACTGAAAGCTTAAGGGCTAGAGATCTTCAATAACCAAAAGTCTGAAGGTTCATTTAATGAATTTCTTTCTTCAGTGATCGTGTCTAAGAGAGAAGAGTGTATGCATAATTTTGGTACGAGGACCATACCTAAAATAAGTGACTATATATACGACATAGTTACGGTATCCATCAACCCTAATCAGATCTTTTCATCGGGTATTCACATTATTAATCCATACCCAGATGGATATTCTGAACTAACTTAATTAGATCACTATGTAGGGTCCAGATAAGAGAATATAGTCCAATATAATTAAATAAATATGTGGACCATATAATTATAGGAAATAATAATTTCCTAACAATCTCCCACTTGGGCCATATATGTACCAAAGATAATTATATTATTTAATTTAAGGCTAGCCATGAAATTGCTATATTATTTTTAAATATCCCTGAAGTAATAATCTGGTCTATTGGGACCAAAGTGCTAATCGCTGTACTTATGAAATAGCAAGTATAACCTCTCAATGATCACCACACTAATATATTTGAACAATATGGATCGAGCATAGAATATGGTATGAAAATTACACGAAATGTGATCTTAACCATGCCTCCAACTGGTCCAATGTAAACTGAAGTGAGATCGACTTTAATCTTTTCTCTTAATACATTACCGCAAACTTTATGATAATCTATAATAGAAAAGAAAATAATATGAAAAGTATCATATATATCAAATCAGAGTTTACATGAAAATTCATCAACTAAATACTACAGTAAATTAAACAAAATTAAGTGCCGCTAATAGATATCCTAACTAAACTACAAACTCCTACTAAAACTGCACATCTTTAAAACACAGCACTCATATGAGTAATATGCTCAAGAAAACACTTTATGCAATAAACCTTTGGTGAGTGGTCATTATCATAGAGTTTGTACCTATATGTTCTTTAGACACTTGATAACTCTAAACTCTTTATTTAACAATAACAAACTTAAAGTATATGTGCCTTGACTTCAAAAAGTTTATGCTGTTATTAAAATATAACATTACGGCTTTATTATCACAATAAATCCTTAATGGTATTTTAATACCATCAACCATAGTTTGCAATCTGGTGATAAAGTTCCGCAGTTATATTCCCTAATTTGATGCCTCATAACAATATATATATATACTTTTGCCTCCATATCGGAAAAAAATGTGAGCGTTTGTCTAATATTCTTTTAAAATAGCTCCTTCAATTAGCAAGTATATATATAACCAGAAATAGATCTCTAACTATTTAGGTATCCAGCAAAATCAGAATTGAAATACCCAATAATCTCTAAACTTCTCGATTCCGATAAGTGAGCATATAGTCTATTGTTCTCTATAGAGATGTCAATGTGGGTTGGCCAACATTCCGAAGAAAAATATGGCACAGGTCTGGCACGACCCATATTTCTGCAGGCCCACATTTAGTCATTTTATATGTAATTTTAAATATATTTCTTAATTACAATTTAAAAAAATCTTACTTAAATATGTCATTTGTATGCTTTTAATGTTATTTATTTACTTATTTTTGTTTATTTTCAATTTATTCAAATTTTAAAAGAATATAAATGTGTTTTAGGCCCATATTTTAGCCCACATAAGTACATATTTGACATTTTAAAATATTTAAAAGTATAGAACAACAACGAAATTGGGCTCACATTTTGACCCATATTCGGTCCACATAGGCACGACTCATTTTGACCCGCATAAAATGTTGACTGGGCCTGTGGACATGTCAGGCCCATTAATAAGAATTTGGGCTGGGTTGGGTCGGCCCACATTTTAGGCGGGTCGGGCCTAGGCCTAATACAAAGCCTGTGTGTGCTTATCAAATGTGGGTCAGCCCACTTTATATCTCTAGTTCTTTGTAAATACTACATAACCCATTTTGTTGCTATCCAATGATCCATATGAGGGTCATTCAGATATTTGCCTAACATTCCTGAATATACATATAACTCCTATTGCCAACGCACAAAGGAATGCTGAATTTCTTTAACTTCAATCTCATTTTGGGCACTGACTGAGACTGAATTTATCACCCTTAGAAATGGATATATCTCTTGGAGTACAATCCTTTATGCCAAATCTATTAATATCTTATCGATATAGCTCTTTTGTGAGATCCTAAAAGGATACATTGAGTGGAATCTCGATGTATCTATATTCTTAATATAGATTTTTCATATCAAGGTACTTCGATATAGATTTCTTAGTTTCGTGTAACAAGCCTATATTACTGCTAGCCAAAAGTATGTCATTAACATACAAAACTAGGATTATAAACTTATTTACACTGAATTTGTGATATATTCAACCATCAACTAAATTTTTCTCAAAACCAAATGAGAAAATGACTTGATAGAATCTACAATATATTAACGGGAAATTTGCAGTCTTTAAATCCATCTAATATAACTCTAGATCATAATAAGCTATGAGTGCCAAAATCATTCTGCAAGAGTCTTTCATTGAAATTAGAGAGAAAGTCTATTTGTAGTTAATGTCTTTCTTTTGAGTAAAACCATTAGAATCAGACAAACTATATATCTCTTGATATTGTCTTTTGAATCCCTCTTGGTCTTAAATTTTCATTTACAACTAATGGGTTTCACACCTTCTAGCAATTTGACGAGATCCTTAACATCGTTATCCCCGTGAATTTCATCTCACCCTTCATGGTATCAGTCCACTTTTGGGAGTTAGAATACTGTTTGGCTTGGTAAAATTGATTGGATCATTTTTTACTCCTTTATCAAACACATGTTCTTTGAGGATAGACGATTTAAAATTCTAAAGTCGGACTTTGCCTTTCCCTGGTGGATCTCCTTAATGGTACTTTTACTTGAAGTTGTTGAGTTTGCTCTTCAGGAGAAACTTTCTTATTTTAGATAGAAAGTTTCCTTATTTTGGACAGGAAGTTGCTGAATATTATTCTATAATTCCAAATTTTCATCTTGGATAATATCAGGTATATGAATCTGATAATTTTTAATAGCAACTGTAGGAAGAGAAACAAATTCCTCTTCAAAGACATTATTCATTTACCTTACCTCCCCCAAAACTCATCTTCAAGGAAATATGGCATTCCCCGTCTCGAAAAAGGATCCAATAAAGGAATCGTAAAACTTGAAACTCCTCGAACTTTTCAGATTACTCAATGAAATAATAGCTAATACTTCTTGAGCCCAATTTCTTTACATATGGCTTGTATGGCCTAGCCTCAGCTAGATAACCTCATATATGTAAGTGCCTAAGACTAGATTTCTTGCCTGTTCATAGCTCATATGAGGTTTTTGCTCTGCTTTAGTACGAAATTTGTTAAATATGCATACTGCAGTCTTTAGTATTTCTCCCCAGAGCGATTTAGGTAAAGAAGAATGACTAATCATACTTCTTACCATATCCTTTAAGTGTTTAGCATGGTCACACAATAACACCATTCATGCTAGGTTTTCCTGGCATTACATATTGTGGGACGATTCTGTATTCCTCTAGGAATTGAGCGAAGGGCCCTGGATATTGTGAACTTGATCTGTCTTACTTACTGTAATATTTATCACCATGATCAGATTTGATAGCCTTAATTTTTTTGTCAAGGTAATTTTCAACTTTAGCTTTGAAAACCTTTAAATACATCCAAAGATTGAGACTTCTCACGAAACAAATATAGGTACTCATATTGAGAATAACCATCTATAAACATAATAAATATTGTTGACTATTCCTTTAATGCACTTAATATAGCCTTTAATGTCTTTGAAGTCAATTACATTAAGAATTCCATCTAGCATATGTCTCTTAATCCTCTATTTAGAGATATGTCTTAAATGCTCATGCCATATCATAGAAGAATTCATATTTGTACCTCATTACTGAAAACGCAAGGATTTACTAAATGAGGCAATTGTCTTTAATTTATTTATAAATTATCAATTAAGGAACCAGTAACAATAATATTTGAATATTGAAAAAGACTAAATTTATTATTTCCGAATGAACAAGAATAACTGTATTTGTCCATGCTAGAAATAGAAAATTTAAATTTCGTTTAAATGACGAAATATTAAAAGTCTCTTCCAAATCTAACAATAACCAAACTCTAACTGTAATCTAAACAATCTTATAGGCTCTACTAAAGTTATGTTGTCATTGCCCAAACAGATGAATCTTTCATCATCAATTGGCAACCGATTCTACAGATAATCTTGCATAGATACATTTATGTGAGTAATGAAATCTGTATCTACCCATCAAATATGTTTCCGCTTGAAATTATTAGTTTCAATTCGAGACTGGGTGCCGCAATACTGAATTTCTAGAAGTTAGTGCCACCGCGCCAAAGGCTGTGCGCCGCGTTGCTTAGGCGATTTGTTGTAATCGCAATTACTCAATTTTAATATCGGTAGCTCAAGCCCAATCCGAATTTCAGCAATTTTTAGCCCTAAAATTCATACGTTACGATCCTAAACCCATAATTTAACCCTCAATCATTCATATCTCGACAAAATTATGTAAATTCATAAAATCGTATATGTTATATCTAAACCTAAAACTCCAAATAGGCAAAGATAATTAAAACTAAAGACATGCTGGATTTAATCCTAACAATTTAACATGAATCTCGCTCTGATACCATTTGCTAGAACATAAATAAGAATTGAATAAACCTAACACAATTCTAAGAACCGTTTATATCAAATTGTCAAGAATAGGATTGTTGTGTCCATAGTGATAAGTAGCTGAGGACTTGGTCACGATCACAGAAGCGTTATGAAATTGAAAGCTTGAAGGTTAAACATCTTCCACATTCGAAAGTCTGAAGGTTCACTTAATAAATTTCTCTCTTCAGTGATGGTGGCTGATAGAGAAGAGTATACATGTAATTTTGGCATGGGGACTATAACCCAAAATAAGTGACAATATATACGACATAGTTAGGGTATCCATCAAGTTAATCCATACCTAGATGGATATTCTGACCTAAATTATTTAGATTACTATGTATATGGCCCAATATAATTAAATAAATATGTAAACCATATAATTATAGGAAATAGTAATTTCCTAACAAGATGTTATTATGTTTTTAGGAAATGAAAAGTTTATATTCTTCACATTTCTTATTTTATTTGTATTTACTTATATATTTATAAAGAAAGTGTCCAACTAGGGTTTACCTCAATTAGTCCAAAACTCATAGAATATGTGAGAGTGTGTGGGAAGATAGAGTTTTAAGCTTTGATAGAGTTAAATAAAATAAAATTATATTTGATAAAATTTCTCTTGTTCTAATGATATTTACTGAAAAAATAAAATAAATAAAGTTTTTGCCCCGCATAATTGAATTTTGAGAAAAGAAAATACAATATTACTTTATTTCATAACTCGTTGAATAAATTACAAAATTATGTGTATTGTCAATATCTATATAACAGTAGTCAAAGAGAAAATTTTGATGTGTATGGACATTTTAGTAATTAATTATTTGATTCATAAATCGTATTCCTAATTTACAAATGGGTAAATTAACACTAAAAAAAAAAATCTTAGGAGTGAGGACAAAAAAAAAAAGAAAAGGCGATAATTAACTCCACTAAAATTTATAATTTGACCTTGTATTAAACAAGTAAACATAAGAAACAATGTCATATTTTCTCTTATTTTTTCTTATTGGTTTTCAAAACTTTCTTCAATCCTTTCATTTTGGATTAATAAAGGAGATTTAAGAGCTTACTAATTTTGTAATGAAAATAATCATAAGAAGAAAAGTTAAAAATAATAATGAAAAGAACTCAAAACTTGAGTTATTTATTCTCAATTAACTAAGTATGTGAAAGAAAAACTAAAATTAGTTTCATAAATTTAAATATATGGACCAAGATTACATGTCCCACTTTTATATCCCTTTCCATGTCCTTCTAACCAAATTGAGCCAGATCAACTAATTTTAACACACAAAATTAATAGCAGATATGACATTATTGGGACCAATTACGAGGTTAGTTTTCCTACCATTCTCCCCCATTTTTCAATCCGGCAAAATTTTGTGAAGAATCCTTTTTACAAACACTACAATTAATCGATCTAATACTTAATCTCATCATCGATCTATTCATCTGAATATGTGGTCCTTCTTACAAATTTAATTTAGTATGCACTTTTTCTTTTTTTCTATTTTATTTGTTTATTTATTTTTGTTTGATGAAGAATCTAAAAGAACTATTTTTTCAGAAAAATATATCACTTAAACTTTTCAAACTTTCAAACCAAGAATTGTAAATTTTCGAATCAAATAAGAAAAATATTTACAAAAAAATAATATTATTTCAGATCTCAATAACCTATTATTTGTGCGTAATTTAAGTATCTTATAGGAAAAAAAATTGAAATAATCTTAATTACTCTTGTTCATGACAAAAAATGACATAGGCAATCTGCTCCATTTTCCGGTAATCTCTTACCAGTAGCTTATTTTAACTATACAATATCTCTTCCATGATGAAGGATGACAATAATCATTGTTATATTTGTCCCATTTGTATCTCTCACACTGTTAGTTTTAGTATTTTAAGGTTAGCTGAAGTTGCTCAATTTAGTTGATGAAATAAGAAATGAGACATAAAAATAGAACATATTCGGTAATCACACACATGAATGGATGAGGGAAAATTTTTTCTCTTATTATTCTTATTATGGTCATTACCTAATAATAAATATGGCATAAATACCTACATTTTGCAAACTCCCAAATCAGTTTATTACAAATCAATAAAGTTTGTCCAAGGTTCATTTTATTATTGATTTATTGGTCATGAAGGGCTTTCACATAAAAAAGAAGAAAAATAAAAAATGGGGGAATTGAAAAGGTCAAATGCACAGAGGAAATCTCTCCCGAATGGACTCGAAATGTAATGTGGTTTGTTTGGCTCGAAAGTAATGGGCCGGCAAACTCAGTCAGTCACTCTGCTAATATTTAACATTTCTGTCCTTCGAGAACATATCCGACAAAAATGGGACCAAAATGCAAAATCTCACATCCTCATTTCAAAAACAGAGAAAAATATTATATAATATAAACATGTCAATCAATCAAATATTAGACCCAAAAGAAAAAAAAATCCCATCAACGACATTCCCATTTTGTCCTCTTCACTTTTGGCCTTTGGTCCATTCCTAAACTCTTTTGTTTATTATTAGCCTAAAATGTCAGATTTATTTATCATATTATTTATTGTAAGCCTACATACATGTCGCTTTCTAGTTCGTACTCACGCTCAGCCGCGTAATTCTTTTAAATGAAAAGATAATAATAAAATAAAATAAAAAAGTCAAAAGACTACTCGCGGGAAACTACTTCAGCGCCTCAGTGCCGGTTACTGTTACGACACGTAGCGTCCATCTTATAAGCGAAGCTAATCATACAACGGTGATTGCGGTAGTGCTCAACTGCTAATCATCTGTGTCCTGAGCAATCATTGTCCGCCATCTAATGCCACTGATGTTTCTTTGTTCACCAACCAGATATTCAAGATTATTATTTTTTTAAAAAGGGGATGGCTACGGTAAGGACGTCCCTACGTAGGATCATGCCTTAATTATCGTTAGATGGGAATCTGTGGAGAATAACGGGAATCTGTAGAGAATCTATTTATATACAGATTCCCATTCAACGGTGAATAGACAGGACCCTATGTAAGGGCGCCCTTACTGTAGACGCGCCCTTTTAAAAAATAAAATAAAACTTAACTAATAATCTCTGCTCATATTACAAATTAATCTCCACTCATATTACAAATTAAAGAAAAATACTTACTACTTAACCCCCACTTCACTCTATTACTAATTATAGATTTTTACGCTTATTTCGGTATTTAGATATCCAAAAATCTAAGCATGCGTTAATGTATCTATAGAGATATTTAATAGTAATTTTGGGGTACAGTGGACGTGTCCGATTGGAACACGCAGAGCACAATCCTCTGCAAGTCTCGTACATGGAGATTAGTGCCAGTCTGCCAGAGGCAATTCGGTGTACCGTTTCCACCATAGGTCCTTTCTTGGTTTCCGAAATGACGATAACACCCTTGTGGCTTGATACGTTCCTAAACTAGTGTTTTTCTGGAAGGTTCATGGTTTAATAATGAGGAAATGCATCTGAAAACATTTAACATTTTTTTATCTTAAAAAAAGAATAAGAAAACATTAACATTTTTTTTTTAAAGAAAAACTTGTTTGTCACCTGACCATGTTTTAGAATGAAGATTTTGCATTGTTTAGTATGGGGAAAAAAACCTATTTTCCTCGCAATTAAAAAATTGGAATTTTCTTTGAAAAATGGAAATTAATAATAAGAGATAATATTAAAAAAAAACCCATAACTTTTAATGTTTTATAAAAAAAAAACTCACGTATTTCCATTAATATCAAATTAAACATTCAATTTACATTTTTACTATCAAATAGAATTAGACTCACATATTTAGTCAAAAATGGAACTTTAATTATTTTAGTTGTTAAAAAAGACAATTTTACCATTTAAACTCATAAAACATATATTAAAAATAATAAATTTGAAAAACCAATTATCATTGTTTTTTTTAAATATTTAAAGTAAAAATAGTAATTATTAGCAATACATATATTTATCATTTTTTTTTCTTTTTAACATTTAATTGTTTTGAATTAAACTCATTTTAGTTTCAATATTTATTTTTTTCCACTTAAAATGGTTATAAAAAAAAAAAAGAAAGAAAAAACAATAAATTTTTTTATTTTTATTTTTGTCATTCTCTCCCTCTTTTTTTTTTGAATTTTAATTATTTCTAATAATTTAAACTCTTAACAAAAGAAGAAGAGCGAAACGAGAATTTTCTTTAACTTTATCGTTCTTTTTTCTAAAATTCTTTTGAATAGTTGAAACTCATTTTATTTATAACATTCTTATTATTTTCACTTAAAATATTTTTTTTGAAAGAAAGACAAGAATAAGTAGTTTCAATATTTATTAGTTTTAGTATATATTTTTTGAGTTTTAAAGGGTAAAATTGCTTTTATTAATGAATTAAACTTCCAATTTTGATTAAATGTATGGGTCTGGTCTTATTTATTAGGAAAATGTAAGTTCAAGGTTTTGATATAAATAAAAAAAAGTGTGAGTTTTTTTTAATAAAATATTAAAAGTGGGATTTTTTTACTGATATTATCCCTAAAATCACGTTTGTTGCTTTTTCTTCAATCACATAAATGAAATTCTTGAAATTTAATACAATATGTTGAGACTTTTTATTTTTCCTTTAAATTGATTAAATGTGAACCATATGAGCTCATCTAGTTTGCTTGGTAAATACTTCAAATTTTTATTTTTAGACGTGAAATAAATAATGAAACATTTTTCAACAGGTCAATTACAAAAATATTTTTTAAAGTTTTTGAATCTTTGATTCTTAAAATGAAACATAAAGCTTCAAATTCATATCTAAAGCACTTAATTTTAGTGAAAAATTTTAATCGATGAAAATGCCCTCCTCATTCATTATTACGAAAGAGAAGCGATTTCTATAATTAATAGAATTCTAATACCAAATTACCTAAAATTCAACATTCATAGTAACAGTCTATTTGTTTATAAGTACATAATTTGGAAGTATTTATGTTACAAAACACTTAAAGAAAAGGTATTCTCGTCTGCTCATTTCCCCGGGTAGAAATCTTGTATGGCTATCTCAAAAATAAAAGGTAAGTTTCATACATGTACCTTTAGTTAACCATTTTTCTGAAAATAACATTTAGACATATTAATTCCCTATTTCCCTGAATTTCCTATTTTCGGAAAAAAAAAATTCACTGTTTCCCTTTTATAAAAGCAGAAACTAAGAAGTAAAGTAAAAACCTTGTCCACCAAGCCATGAGGTGAGGGGGTGGCACCGTTGTAATTGAGCTGGAAAGCCAATGGTGTTTACATTTAGCATGCATATTAGAGTAGAAAAGAGGAAATTACTCAAATAGTCTCCAAAGTCGAAACCTAACCCATGCAAAGCGGTCCAACTTTAGCTTTCTCTTTCCCTCGGACCTCAGTCATCGGCGACACATGTTCTCTGTTGCATCTTCTTCACTCTCTAGACCCTTCTCTCTCTCTCTCTCTCTCTCTAATTTTATAAACAGATCAATTAAATATAACCAAATTTCTTTTATTAATGCCCTTGTTCACTACACGCGTCAAACTGATTTCGCTTCAATTGTCAAAAAAAAAAAAAAGAAACACTTTCCTTTAATTATTTATTATTATTTTCTGAAAATAACGAATCGGAGTTCTGCACAAAAAAATATATAATATACATATTTATTTATTTATTATATTATATTTGGGCGGGCAAGCAAATATTTTATTCGGACAGTCGCTATAATAATACCCTCTAACGCACCTGGCCATGGATTTCTCGCTCAAGAAATCGTTCAAGTCTCACGGTTCCTATAAGCATGCGAAGAAGATCTCCGCTTCCCAGACCAGCCACGAACAGCTCCCCATTCTCTCTGATCAAGACACTGAGGATCACCATTATCACCACCACCACTACGATATGAGCCACCCCGACCGGAGCGAGGTCATCGTCAAGATCGACGACGGAGATCCCTCGGCCAGCTCCGCCGCCGCCAATTCCGGAGACCCCGCCAAGGGTGGCACCAAAATATGGCGGGAAACCAGCTACGACGTGTGGAAGGACGTCGCCGGAGACAATGCGAAGGACGCCGGCGCCGGAGCCGGAGGTGGGTCGGAAGAGGGTTTCAATTTCGTTCAAGGGAGAAGTAACAACAACAGTAATAAGCAGCAGAGCCAGGGGGTGGGGATGGTGGAGGATCCGCCGTCGAAGCTGATTGGGCAGTTTCTGCATAAGCAGAAGGCGTCGGGGGACTACTCATTGGACATGGATTTGGAGATGGAGGAGCTCCGCCACCACAACGACCGGGATTTGCCTCCGCTGGCCGAGTCGCCGATGAACACTAGGCCGTCGAAGGAGCTCAAGGTGTCGTTCAACCCCCCGTCGTCGTCGGCGGCGGCGGAGAGCGCCGTCGAGGGGTCCCCGGCGGAGTCTGTGCGGCGGCGGTACAAGGAGTCGCCGGAGGACGATGGGTTTCGGGGACAACAGGGGCAGAGCCAGGGCGATGGAGGGGATGAGGTTGTGAGGTGTACGTCAAACGCGTCGTTTCAGCGCGAGATTTCGTTCCAAAGAAGGTCTAGCTTGCTAAGGGCCAGGACCAAGTCCAGGCTTTTAGACCCGCCCGAAGAACCCGACAGACGATCGGGTCGGGTCCCGAGGTCTGGGCAGATTCCCAGGTCGAGCCCGGTTCCGAAATCCGGGATGGTGCCGAGATCGGGTCAACTCAAATCTGGGTTAATGGGGAAGGGTGGCGATGACGAAGATGATGACCCGTTTCTGGACGAGGATTTACCCGACGAGTTCAAGAAGGCGAATCTTAGTGCCTTGACTCTGCTTCAATGGGCGAGTTTGGTTTTGATCGTTGGGGCATTGGGCTGTACTCTTTCTATCCCGTATTTAAGGCATAGAAACTTGTGGAAGCTGAAGCTTTGGAAATGGGAGGTATTGATTTCGGTTCTGATTTGCGGTAGACTGGTTTCGGGTTGGGGGATCCGGATTGGGGTCTTCTTTATTGAGAGGAATTTTCTTTTGCGTAAAAGGGTTCTGTATTTCGTTTATGGCGTTAGAAAAGCTGTTCAGAATTGTTTATGGCTTGGTCTTGTTCTAATAGCTTGGCACTTTTTGTTTGATAGAAGGGTTGAGAGAGAGACCAGGAGCGAGGGCCTTAAATATGTGACCAAAATACTGGTCTGTTTCTTGGTCGGGACTCTGCTTTGGTTGGTGAAGACCCTCATCGTGAAAGTGTTAGCTTCATCTTTTCATGTTAGTACCTACTTTGATAGGATTCAGGACTCGCTTTTCAACCAGTTTGTGATCGAAACGCTTTCGGGTCCGCCATTGATCGAGATTCACAAGACAGAGGAGGAGGAGGAGAGGCTTGCTGATGAGGTTCAGAAGCTCCAGAATGCTGGGGCTACTATGCCACCTGACCTTAAGGCCACGGCTTTCTCGTCCGGGTTTCCGCCACCTAGGACGAGCCGGGTTATTGGGAGTGGACGGTTGTCGAAAACTGGGAAGAGTTCGAAACTGTCTCGGGCACTTAGCAAGAAGTCCGATGAGGGGATCACAATCGATCACTTACATAAGCTTAATCCCAAGAATGTGTCTGCTTGGAACATGAAGAGGTTAATGAAAATGGTTCGACACGGTTCTCTTACTACACTCGATGAGCAAATTTTGGATTCCACGCATGAGGATGATTCTAATACTCAGATAAGAAGTGAAGTTGAGGCCAAGGCTGCTGCCAAGAAGATATTTCAGAATGTGGCTAGGCGTGGCTCCAAGTAAGTTTCTTCTTTCTTTTAACTTGTTACATT
>JXTC01000692.1:80375-114979 GCA_002914845.1 Trema orientale
AGACTTGACAAAACTTGTATTCTTTTCCAGGTCAATGCCTTCCGAGAGCGGAGAGCACTTGCTTTGACACTGAATGACACTAAAACTGCTGTCAACAAACTTCACCGCGTGGTGAACATAATAATTGCTATTGTTATTGGGGTCATATGGCTTCTTGTACTGGGAATTGCCACCAGCAAATTTCTACTCTTTGTCAGTTCGCAGCTAGTCCTTGTGGCGTTTATTTTTGGAAACACGTGCAAGACGGTTTTTGAAGCTATTGTTTTCTTATTTGTGATGCACCCTTTTGATGTTGGAGACCGGTGTGAAATCGACGGAGTTCAGGTAACTTTCCATCTTTTGAGGAACTTAGACTCTGCCAATTTCCTTGTATGTCTGGGGGGCCTAATTTGTGTTTTAACGAATTTTCAGATGGTTGTAGAAGAAATGAACATCTTGACTACAGTTTTTCTAAGGTATGACAACACAAAGATAATATTCCCCAACAGTACTCTCGCTACTAAGGCCATCAACAACTTCTACCGTAGTCCGGACACGGGAGATGGTGTTGAATTCTGCATCCATGTTGCTACTCCAGCGGATAAGATTGCCGCTATGAGACAGAGAATAACGAGGTATGACTGCGAAAACATAACTTTCTTCCTTACTCTTGATTGGTCATGTAATAACTATGATATGCGTATGAATAATTTCCTATTGTTCTTGCTGCAGTTATGTTGAGAACAAGAAGGAGCATTGGTATCCCGCACCAATGATTATAATGAAGGAGATTGAAGAACTCAACAGGGTGAGAATGGCTGTCTGGTTGTGCCACAGAATGAATCACCAAGACATGGGCGAGAGGTATGCAAGAAGATCCCTTCTGATTGAAGAGATGGTTAAGATTTTCCGGGAACTTGACATTCAATACCGCCTTCTTCCAATCGACATTAACATCTGTGCCATGCCGACTGTGAATTCTACTCGGCTTCCCTGTAATTGGACTGGAACTACGAGCTGAGGAAAGCAAGGAAGGAAGAAGAGCAAACAATAATTTGATAACCACTGATGAAGTAAAGAAGTTGGTAAAGCCCCAAGAGGCGGTAAGGGGTTGTGTTCATAAAAATGAGTAGTAGGATTTTCTGTAGAGAATTGATATCGTTTAGTTGGTTGAGCTCCAGAGGAATTAGTCGCTTTTAATGCAAACGGGAGTCTTTTAGCAGATTTGTTTTTGTTTATTTACGCTTTGCATATCTTTTATTAGTTTATGAAATAACATCAATTTCGTGATTTTGTTTAAAGGGATAAAAAGTATCGTAATGGATAATAGATAAAGTCAATATAAACAAAGGTCCTTTTTGTTCCATTATTTATTGTTATTATGAGTGTAAAGGCTGACCTATAAGTTTAATTAAATCGACGATCTATTGATTTACTCTCTCTCTTTTTCCACTTTCAAGTAAACTTGAGATAGAAAAAGAGGGTGGTCTAGCATTCCTCTTGATATATTTTGAAATTTCATCATTATAGATGAAGGAATGATATAACTTAATTACATATGCTCTAACACGCCAGCATGGAGCGGTCTCAATTTTTTCTTTTGGCTGTTTTTTTCGGTTTTTTCTGACCAATAGATTGCTTTTGTTATTTTGTTGGTGAGGATGGTTGTGGCTTTTCCCCTCCGCCTCTTTTTGTTGTTCTTCTTTTTAATGAAGGCTCTCTTCAAAAAAAAAAAAAACATATGGTCAAAAGTACTTATCAAGCTTTCCTAAAAGAAATAATAATAATAATAGTAATAATAAATTAACTTTTTATCAAAAAAAAGATTTTGTATTCCCTAAATACTAGTAATTTAATTATGTGGTCCTTAAGTTGTGGCCAATTTTGTTATTTTCAAAGTTCAGAATTAGTGTTGAGAATCTATTTTCTGCCATCCAAAGACTTCTTAAAAAAAAGGTGTCTGAAATAGTAACCATTCCATCCAACATGTGGTATTAACGCAAGAAGTAAAAAGAATTTACCACTTCTTTACTTGCAATTTAATTCTTTATTTCTCTATTTAAAACGTTTTTCGCGCCAAAAAAGAAAAACAAAATTTCCCCAATAAAGAAGGCAGTTTGGGGCCTTTAAAGCCCATAGTCTGTTACCCAAAAGAGCCCGTTTCTACGTCCAAAAAGCCCAAATTGATTTTGACGCCTGGACTAGTCGGGGAACCTGGGAAGCGTGAAGGCAAGAGGAGAAAGTGGCGCCTTCTTGAACAGTATAAATATCTAGAACGGCCACTACACTACGGACTACACCCACACTGGTCAGTATACACTATAGAGTATAGTCTGGTCTGCGATTTCGAAATTGGGAGGGAAGAGAGAGAGAGAGAGAGATAGAGAGAGAGAGAGAGAGATAGAGAGAAGAGGGGAATGAGGTTTTAGGGCATGGCGAACTTGTCGAGCCTGGTCCACGAGCTCCGTGAACGCATAGCGGCTTCCTCATCCACTCCTCCTTGTAATGCAGAAGACGACGCTCTCGAGATTCGATTCCGTGCTGTCCTTCCTAATCTCCTCCACGCCTATGTCGTTCCCTCCCCTTCTGGTTCTCTCTCTCTCTCTCTCTCTCTCTCTCTTAAAATCTGTTTGTTTCTCGAGAAAATTGAAATGGGTGGGATGATACTAATTGTACTGAACGAAAATTGGAATTTTGAAACCCAAACTTTAATGAATTTACTTTACTTGAAAGAAAACAAGAGCATTTCAAATTTGTAGTCCGATATTTTTAAAAATCGTATGATATGCAGCCAACGAGAGAGAAGTTGTAGCTGTTTTGAAGCTCATCTCCCATATTGCAAAGAATTTCCCTGGGGTCTTTTATCATGGGATGGCCAGCGCCGTTTTACCTGTCATTGGTCGCATTCTGCCCTTCTTTGCGGAACCTTTGTTTCGGTAATGCATTCGTGATTCAACAACTTCATATTGCTTTTTGTGAAACCCTCTTTATATATTTCTTCTATCCCTATTTATATATCTATTTCTTGGGCACGTCTACAGTAGGGACGTCCTAGACGTCCTACGTAGGGCCCTGTCTATTCACCGTTGGATGAGAATTTGTATATAAATAGATTCTCCACAGATTCCCGTTATTCCCCACAGATTCCCATCTAACGATAATTAAGGCATGACCCTACGTAGGACGCCCCTACCGTAGCCATTCTCCTATTTCTTTTATTGGTTATCGCATGTTATTTCAGGTTTGTTTTTCGAAAATTTATTTTAGTGGGCATAATAATGACGATCAGCTGGTTCTTATTTAAGCTTTAGTAAAAGGTGGGAAACTCGAGTTTTGTGTCACTTGAAGTTAGTGTATGCGCAAGTGCTTGTGCGTAACTCTGTTAGCTAGACTCTAAGCTCTTGATGTGTTAGCTACAATACTGGATTAGGCAGTGGAACACTCTATGATTGGAGGGTTGGTTGAGACTTGAGAAAGCGATTTTCGGTACTGGAAGTACAGTTTTTTTGGATACATGTTTTCTTTTTGGCTGCAAGTAAGAGACAATCTTCTGATTTGTTGACGATTTTATTTTGGGTTTTAATCTTATTTTTATATCTAATCTCTAATGTGAATTCCCTGGCAACCTTTTTCAATTGAATTCATTTCTTGACGGTTATTCATGAAGTTTGTTTTGCTTATTGATAAAGTTCACGTGATTTCTCAATTTCCATTCTTGAAATGTTGAAGTTATATGCGCCATGGAGCAAACTTTCTTCCAACTTTTATGCCTTCTATGCTTCATATGATGACGTTTCTATATTGTACAGTAAAGTTAGTATCTAAGTCTAATGCAACCATAAGCTTTAGAACAATTTTTAATTGTGTGTGGTACATTTATGTCTTTCTTGTTTGCTTCCTACTTTTCCTGATTGATTTTGTTCATTTGTTGTTGTTGCTACTGCTTTGCTTACATTTGTCTGATAAAGAATATATCATTTATTTCAGTTCTCGGCATGGTGTAATTTTCGAAACTGTCGGCTCACTTTTATCTTTGCTTCGTACTGGAACCCGAGATGCTTACCGTCTGTTTTTCATTGATGCCATGATAGTTATTGAAGGTAAGAAAGAATTTCGTGATTTATTGCTTTTTAACCATATGGTATAGCGTTTGCTTTGCATATTGGCCAGGGAAGGAAAATTCATATCAATTTATTTTACACACTTTTGGATGGACTATTTATTTGGACTCTGCCACATGGGAGAGTGCCTAGGCCCGTTCTAATCACATTCTCCTGCCAGCTGCAACGAAAAAGATGAAATCTCTGAAATCTTTACTGATGCATATGCTATTTCTATTTCTTAGAATTTAGGAAGAATAGAATATAGCTTATATGCCTTTGTTTTCATGCAGATGTTTTCTATGTGGCATCATGCTGTGCTGACCATGCAAGCATTGCAGAACCCACTAGAGTAACTTTAAGGTGTTTCTCTAAGTCATTCAATGGGATTTCAAATGATCCTGCTCATCTTGGAGATCTCCCAGCATGTAATAAACCAACTGATGGCACTGGTATCTTGATTAACCTTACTGGCAAAGAAAGGTGGCAACCTTTTGCAACTTGGATGATTAGGCTTCTTGCTAAATGCCTAACAGAAGGAACTCTCTATGTAGAAGGACTAATTGATGTGTCATTTGTAATGGCTGCATGTTCTCTCATATGTTATGGGGATTCTGACTTGCATGTGGTGGGTAGCCATTACTTTATGCTAGCATTTTTAGTATACCAATTGGTTTCAAGAAGCTTGTTGACACAGACTCTCTATATATTTCTTCTTTGCCCGGTTTATATACGTATTTCTTGGAAACTTACAGTTTTTGACAACTTTGAATTCTGTTGAAGGCATGTTTTGACTTTACAAGCGTCGTTGCATCAGCAGTAAATTTTGACATTCTTCCACATCTGAATATAATCGAGTCAATATCCACTATATTAAGTGAGGAGAAAGAGGGGCTTCCTGTATATAGGTATGTGATTGGATTTCTGGAAGTGGAACTTGAAGTTATCTTCTGGTAGAAATGTCATCTAAAGATTTGATGATAATGCAATGTGAAAAGATCTACTGGGGTGAAATTTGAAGCAAAACTTTTACTTTTCAGTAATATATAAGGCTTATTTAGGAAGTCAAAATTTTATTCTTTCCTTGCTGTAGGAATATGTTTGGCTTTGTGGGAGGTTAAATTGATTAATTTAACTTGCTCCTTGGTGGTTAGATGATAATGATATGTGTATGTACGTGCGTGTTGTCAATCACTCTGCTTGCGGATCTCAAACGAAATCTATTTGAAATGATGATATTCGTTAATTTTTAGTGAGTATGCTAACAATGTTGTCACATTGCAGAAATGTGGTTTATGATTCATCATTGGGTGGTTGCCTGAATGCATTACACTCCGGTTGTTCTGACTTTGTTGTTAAGCTAACTGCTGCTGATTTGGTAACTGTATTTCCTCAAGCAATGGGGAGAACCAAAAGCCAGGAGCTTAAGGTAATGTTATTATTCCATAAAACTTCATTTAGATAGCGTAGTAATTCTAGTGAGTCATTCATTAGATCTGGATAGCTGATAGGTCAGAAGAGTTGATTTGACTGACAACTAAAAACTATTTCTGCTTCTCAGGTTGCATTGTGCAGCGCATATATTCGAATTGCAAAAAATTGTCCTCCTCATATATGGAGGCCAGAGTCGCTTATTTATTTACTTTCTCTTCCAGAACCCTGCTTCCCACTGATTGATTGTCTTCAAGTAGCTCTTTCCATACTTGGTCCTGATCATTTTGGAAGGAAAATGACAAGTTGTAGAAGTCTAGATTTGTTAATATCAAGTGATAAACCGGTTGGAAACACAAGGGTCAGGGAAAAAAGACCTATTCAGGATGTGGAGGCTTCCAAGACCAAACGGCAAAAGGTAGATGAGGAAATTATGGCTTCTGATGCTAGTAATCAGATTCAGCAAAAGCACGTTCGTATTGTTGCTTGCAAAAGAGAAGAAGACTATGCAAATTATATGCACACTTCACTTCTTTCTTTTATTGAAATTTTAAAATCTCCGGCTGTCAGTCCTGGTTCTTTAAGACCAGGTATTGCGTTAACAGCTCTTAGCATGCTTTGCATTGCCTTCTGTAGATATCCAGAGACCACTCTGGCACTTAGAATCTTTCAGGAGATGTACTCGTGGATACCTTGGATATTGGCGGAGGTACTTAGGCTTATAATTTTTTTTCCCCCTCTCTTTCTCACATTTTATTAACTCTGAATAAATTTTTTTTCACTTAATGCAGGCAAAACAAGAAAGTTCATTCACAATCGATATTTCAGTCTATCTGGAAGGAATTCACAGCATATTGCTTTTGCAAAGTAAGTCAATGAAGCTAACCTAGTCATTAAAATTTTAGCGGAGCTGACTCTCGGGATATGATTTGTTAACTTGGTTTGGTTCTCATAAACAGAAACAACTTATTATCTACTTACATATATCTCAAAATTGAAGGTAAGTGACTTGAAAATAAGGAATGCATTCTGGTATAATATAGGGATAACTATACAGCCAAACTTGTCAAGATACGCATACTTGAATAATAAATCATAGCTTTTTGAAATAATCGGATGTGCATGCTGGTATGGTTTCTGTCCTCTTGATTCAATTTCCTCTGCAATCATGAACTCTTGGTTTCCTGACATGCGATGTGATGATGACTGAGTACTTGTGTTTGAAGTGGGAAAAGGTTTATGGATGTTATTCCAGCTCTTCATGTATCTGGTTTCCTACATTTGTTTTTAGTTAAACTAATAAAGTCGGAGTGGTAGGAGCAGAAATTTATAAGTTTTATGATGGTTGTCTTCCTCTAGGATGCTGTTAGAGGGGTGCTATTCAAGATTTGGCAGTTTAAATTGTGAATACGCTTCTATTCGATTTCTGGCGTGAACTGATAATTTGTTCTTATATAGATCCACTTCTGATTGAGAGTAAGATGTTTGGAAATCAGGATGTTGATGCAGACCAAGTACGTGTACTGCTAAAGCTTCCATGGACCCATTCCGACATAGATAGAAAACCTAATCATCTGAGCAAAGCAAAATGTTTCTCTGTTCAAGTTGCGAGCAAGCTTGCTGATAGAAGTAGTGAATCTGATCTGGAAGTCCTGGATTTGGGCCTTCATGATGAAGCTGAAGAAGTTAGATCTGAAGCAGTGATTTCGATGCCAGTGATTGTCTTGTGGTCTGGTCATCGAATACTATCACATATATTCAGAAGAATGGAGTAAGTTGAAAATCTAATGTACTTATTTCTTAGTTTTAGATAAGCGATTAATGAAAACTGTTTTAAGATAGAAAAGCATTAACATAATGAGATGTATGCATTTTAACTTTTCATTACTGAATAACAATAATGCATCTATATTATAACTTTTCCTTCTTGTTTGAAACTTACACGCCACTTTCAGTCTTGAATAGATTATTCATCATGACTAGTGTTTTGTTGATCAATTTTCTTTTGCTTATAGCTTGAGTTATACTTTTATGGTTACATTTTAGAGTCCTGGAGGTGATAAAGTGATAGTCAAAATATAATCACTAGAAAGTTGCTCCTTGTTCTATCATGTGTTCTTTGTGCTTGAAATCACCCGTATGAGGACTTCTAGAGTTTATTTATCTTTCGTTTTTTCGGTCTTACAGATTCTTGGAAGGAGAGAAACACGAAAAAGTCAGGAATGTTCTTCCGTTTTCTCTTGGTTATATGTCGTGCCTCTATGGATCTTGTAATGCTGGAGCTGGTCTAGATAAAAGTGAATGCAAATTGTTTTTGACTACGAAAAATGAAAACCCCTGTCGAACAGTAGATTTTTTACTGCAAGGATTTTGGTGTTCAAAGTGTGACAGAAGAAGTAATCAATGCAATAATGAGCCGTGTTCAAACGATGTAAGTCTGCCTGAAATGCACAGCAGGGAAATCAATATGGATTTTGATTTCAGCCTTCTAAGGAATCTGTTTTTTGAACTTCTTTATGATGAGTCATCAGAAGAGGTCCAAGTTTCTTGTGTGAAAAATATTCGAAGGATCCTTGTACATGAAACCACTAGCAGTTTGGTTGAAACTAGATCCAAATGGATTAAATGTGTTAATTTTTTGCTTCTTAACAGAAAGAAGGCTATTAGAGAAGCATTCTGCAGTCAAATTAGCTCATTCCTTGAAGATGCTGTTTTGAGTTGTTTATTTTGTGACGAGGACTCACAAAATAAAAGTAAAGAACAAAAGTTTATGGATATGATTAAACATGCATTGGCAGCTGCTGAAGATCCCCAAATCCTTGAGACCCTTTTGGAAACAACGGCAGAAATTATGATTGCTGTTGATATTTACAATCAGCTTTTTTTGTTTTCTCTTATCTTATTGATTGATCAGCTTGATAATTTACATGTGACAGTGAGAATGAATGCATCAAGGCTAATAAACAAATCTTGCTACTTCCATCTTAGAGGAGGTTTTGAACTAATTCTTTCAAAAGTTGTTCATGTTCGAAATGAACTGTTCAATTATTTGTCAGTGAGGCTTTCTGGCCGTCCAATAATGATCAGAGAGTTTGCAGAAGCTGTTCTTGGTGTTGAAACTGAAGAACTCGTCAAGAAAATGGTTCCTGTTGTTCTTCCAAAACTCGTTATGTCTCAGCAGGATGATGAGCAAGCAGTTGACACTTTAAATGAGTTGGCTAAGTGTTTGAACTCTGATATGGTGCCGCTTATAGTTAATTGGCTACCTAAAGTGCTAGCTTTTGCTCTTCATCGAGCAGATGGCCAAGAATTACTCTCTGTTTTGCAATTTTACCAAGCCCAGACTGGTTCTGACAAACAAGAAATTTTTGCAGCTGCATTACCTGCACTTTTAGATGAACTTGTATGTTTTTTGGATGGAACTGATTCCGATGAAATAAGTAGAAGGTATAGCTGTTTACTAATTCATAACAATACAGTGACTAAAAATGTCTAGTAACTTGATTTTCTTCTCGCCCCAACTGGACCCCGAAAAAAAAAAAAACATTTAACGTGATAATTTACTTGGTTATGATGCCATAGAAGTTCTGCATATGTTTCAGTTGTCTGCATGTAATGTTTTAGTCTCTATTAGCTTTAGCCTGTGAACTCTTTTGGTTGTCATTTTGTATTTCGAGTCGTTTAGGCCTTTCCACCAGCAATAATTGACTAGTGGATATCAAGTTTAGTGGTATGTTGTAGTCATATTATGCTTCATATCTATCACTTTTCTCTCCTTGTGCCTAGCATTACTGTTTTCTATTTGATTCCAGGCTAGCAAGAGTACCTGAGATGATAAAAGAAGTTGCTAGGGTTCTAATTGGTGGTGAAGATCTTCCAAGTTTTTTGAGGAATCACTTTGTTGGCCTCCTTAACAGTATTGATAGAAAGATGCTCCACTCAGAGGATTATTCACTGCAGAAACAAGCCTTACAACGCATTGAGATGCTGATTAAGATGATGGGTTCTCAACTTAGTACTTATGTGCCAAAACTGATGGTTCTCCTTATGCATGCTATTAATAAAGAACCACTCCAAAGTGAAGGTCTCACTTTATTGCATTTTTTCATTGAACAATTGGCAGAACTATCATCATCTAGCAGAAAATATGTAGTTTCTCAAGTCTTCGCTGCCCTCATTCCCTTCTTAGAGAGAGACAAAGAAAATCCTACAAGACATCTGGAGAAAGTGGGAAAAATATTGGAAGACCTTGTGCTGAACAACAAAGTTATTTTAAAGCAATATATTTGTGAGTTCCCTATATTGCCTAGTTTACCTGCTCTATCAGAAGTTAATAAAGTTATACAAGAAGCCCGTGGGTCAGTGACTTTGAATGATCAATTGCGAGATGTTGTAGATGGTCTGAATCATGAGAACTTAAATGTGAGATATATGGTAGTTTGCGAGTTGAGAAAGTTGCTAAATCTGAGAAGAGAAGAGGTTACAGGTTTAATAACTGCTGAAGGTGGCAGAAATATGGATATTTTGAGCTCTTTGATCACAACCTTATTGAGAGGATGTGCGGAAGAATCACGGACCACAGTTGGACAACGTCTGAAGTTGGTCTGTGCTGATTGTCTTGGTGCACTTGGTGCAGTTGACCCAGCAAAGGTGAAGGGCTTTTCATGTCAACGCTTCAAAATTGAATGTTCTGATGATGACCTTATCTATGAGTTAATTCACAAGCATCTTGCTAGAGCCTTTAGAGCTGCACCTGACACTATTATTCAAGACTCAGCTGCATTAGCAATACAAGAGCTGCTAAAGATTGCTGGTTGTGAGGCATCAATGGATGAGAATGCTGCTTCTATGTCAGAATCAACGAGGGATAAACCTTCAAAGATTGCTGGACCAGGGTTTAAGAGTACTGATGGTAGCATTCAAATAAAGAGGGGTCAAATATTGTGGGACCGATTTTCTGATTATGTCAAAGAAATAATAGCCCCTTGTCTAACCTCTAGATTTCAACTTCCTAATGTTGTTGATTCTGCATCTGTTGGCCCAATTTATCGACCATCCATGTCATTCAGAAGGTGGATTTTCTTTTGGATAAAAAAGTTGATGGCACATGCGACAGGTTCTCGTGCAAGGATTTTTAATGCATGTCGAGGTATAGTGCGTCATGACATGCAGACAGCAGTATATCTGCTGCCATATTTAGTTCTTAATGTTGTCTGCCATGGAACTGAGGAGCCACGACATGGCATAACAGAAGAAATCCTATCTGTCCTTGATGCTGCAGTATCAGAAAACAGTGGAGCCACAGTTCATGGAGCTAATGGTGGGCAAAGTGAAGTTTGTGTACAATCAGTGTTCACTCTTCTTGACAATCTTGGGCAATGGGTGGATGACGTTGAACAAGATCTGGCTCTTTCCCCATCTGTCCGACCATCTTCAAAGCAACAAGCATTAAAGTCAAAAGATCAACATCCAAATTCTGTGATGGATCACGATCAACTTACAATACAGTGTAAATATGTTTCGGAGCTTTTGTCTGCAATCCCAAAGGTAACCCTTGCCAGGGCCTCCTTAAGATGCCAGGCTTATGCAAGGTCTTTAATGTACTTTGAATCTTATGTGAGGGGGAAGTCAGGTTCTTTCAACCCTGCAGCTGAGAGAAGTGGAATTTTTGAGGATGAAGATGTTTCATACCTAATGCAAATATGTAGCTGTCTGGATGAGCCTGATGGTCTATCTGGCGTGGCATCTTTACGTAAATCTTTGATACTACAGGACCAGATTTTAATAAACAAAAAGGCAGGAAACTGGGCTGAGGTTTTAACTTCTTGTGAACAAGCTTTGCAGATGGAGCCCACTTCAGTACAAAGACATTCGGATGTTCTCAACTGTTTACTCAACATGTGCCATCTTCAAGCTATGGTTACTCATGTTGATGGTTTAATCTCTAGAATTCCTCAGTACAAGAAAACGTGGTGCATGCAAGGTGTGCAGGCAGCATGGAGACTTGGCAGGTGGGACTTGATGGATGAGTTCCTTAATGGATCTAATGAAGAAGGCTTACTTTGTAGCAGCTCCGAAAGTAATGCCTTATTTGACTTGGATGTTGCCAAGATTCTCCAGGCCATGATAGAGAAGGACCAGTTTTCGGTTGCTGAAAAAATAGCACAGTCTAAGCAAGCTCTAATTGCTTCTTTGGCAGCTGCAGGAATGGATTCCTACATGCGGGCTTACCCATTTGTTGTGAAACTTCACTTGCTGCGGGAGCTGGAGGACTTCCACACTCTTCTTGCTAATGAATCTTTCTTGGAGAAGTCGTTTCAAGTGGGTGATCTGAGCTTCTCGAAGATGATGGAGAACTGGGAAAACCGTCTCCGGTTTACACAGCCATCACTATGGACAAGGGAGCCTCTTTTGGCTTTCCGAAGAATGGTTTTTGGTGCCAGTGGTCTTGGTGCTCAAGTTGGTAATTGTTGGCTTCAATATGCAAAGCTTTGTCGCATGGCTGGTCATTATGAGACAGCAAATCGAGCCATCCTTGAAGCCCAAGCTTCAGGTGCTCCTAATGTCCACATGGAGAAGGCTAAGCTTCTGTGGAGCACCAGGAGGTCTGATGGTGCCATTGCAGAGTTGCAACAGTCACTCCTGAATATGCCCGTGGAGGCTGTAGGATCTGCAGCTGTATCATCGATTAGTAGTTTGTCAGTGGTTCCACTGAACTCAGCACCTTTAGTTTGTGACACTCAAAGTTCAAATGAGAAACGTGATATCGCAAAAACTCTTCTCCTGTATGCTAGGTGGATCCATTACACTGGGCAGAAGCAGAAAGAAGATGTAATGAGTTTTTATTCTAGGGTAAAGGAACTACAGCCCAAGTGGGAGAAAGGATACTTCTATATGGCTAAGTATTGTGATGAAGTGTTTGCCGATGCCAGGAAGCGTCAAGAAGAAAATTCTGATTCAGGTCCAGGGAAGTTACCATCAACAAGTACTGTTGGTTCTTCAAATGTAGTTTCTGAGAAGCATTGGTGGTCTTATGTGCCTGATGTGCTCTTATTCTATGCCAAAGGACTTCACAGGGGTCACAAAAATCTCTTTCAAGCACTTCCAAGGTTGCTTACCCTATGGTTTGACTTTGGGAGTTTTTATCAAAGAAGCGGCTCATCAACTAATAAAGATCTGAAAAGTGTCCACACAAAGGTAGTTGTTATTATTAATTATTATTAATCAGTTGTACTTCCAAGATGAGCTTATACCAAAATATAAGGACCTATCTTTTAACCTATGTTGGAACTTTGTTTTTCGCTCCTTTGTTTCTTATACCACATTTTCTTTACTTCTTATGATGGCAGGTAATGAGTATTATGAGAGGCTGTTTGAAGGATTTGCCAACACATCAGTGGTTGACAGTACTGCCTCAGTTGGTTTCTAGAATTTGCCACCAGAATGAGGAAGTTGTTCGATTGGTGAAACACATCATCACCTCAGTTCTTCGACAGTACCCACAGCAAGCGCTATGGATTATGGCAGCAGTTTCAAAGTCCACTGTTCCTTCTAGGAAGGAGGCAGCTGCAGAAATCATACAAGCTGCACGAAAAGGATTTAGCCAGGGAAATAGTGGCAACAATTTGTTTATTCAGTTTGCCAGCCTTGTAGATCATTTGATTAAGTTATGCTTTCATGCTGGTCAACCAAAATCAAGGACAATTAATATCTCAAGTGAATTTAGTTCCCTGAAGAGGATGATGCCACTGGGAATTATCATGCCAATTCAACAATCTCTTACAGTTAATCTACCAACATGTGATGGGAATCTTACTGATTCAGTTACCTCTGATATCTTTTCTTTGACTGATCTTCCTACCATATCAGGCATCGCTGACGAGGCTGAGATTCTTTCATCTCTTCAACGACCTAAAAAAGTACGTTTTTTCCAGTAGTTTCATTAAATGCAGTCATTCGTTGCAACATTTTTCTGGATTCAAATCCGTCCAAATTCTTAAGTTCATGGTTCGCATAATTCATGTTTCACAGTACCATGGCAGATTTGGAAAAGAATTTGGAGATCCTGCGTAATTTGTTCTCTCTTTCCCGTGTCTATAGATTGTCCTGCTAGTTATGTTTATTGCAGATTTTCCTTTCAAACTTGATGCCTGCCTTATGTTTTGTTTACTTAATTATCTATCCATTGTATTTCAGATTATCCTACTAGGCAGTGATGGCATGGAACGTCCATTCCTGTGCAAACCCAAGGATGATCTCAGGAAAGATGCCCGCATGATGGAGTTCACTGCAATGATAAACCGTTTGTTGTCCAAATACCCAGAAAGCCGACGCAGGAAGCTCTACATTCGCACCTTTGCTGTGATACCTTTGACAGAGGATTGTGGCATGGTAGAATGGGTTCCTCATACTCGTGGACTTAGGCATATACTTCAAGACATATATATTACCTGTGGAAAATTTGATAGGCTGAAGACAAATCCTCAGATTAAGCGGATATACGATCAGTGCCACGGTAAAATGCCTGAAGACGAGATGCTGAAGAATAAAATTCTTCCACTGTTCCCTCCAGTTTTCCATAAATGGTTTTTTACCACTTTTTCTGAGCCAGCTGCTTGGTTTAGGGCACGGATTGCTTATGCACACACCACTGCTGTGTGGTCAATGGTTGGGCATATCGTGGGACTTGGTGATAGGCATGGTGAAAATATTCTTTTTGATTCTACTACTGGTGACTGTGTTCATGTCGATTTCAGTTGCTTATTTGACAAAGGATTGCAGTTGGAGAAGCCAGAGCTGGTTCCTTTCAGGCTTACTCAGGTGAGAAACACATGCTTCATGAATTTTTGCCCAGACAGTTTTAAGTAGTCTTTTTATTGTTGCGATAAAAGAAAAACCAGATTTTCGACCTACTTTTGTTGACTGGTTAGTTGGGATTTCCTGCAAGAAAAATTTCAAGTTCTGGACTTTTAAAATTGTTTGACATACATGTCCTGGCAGGACATTTGGGATTTCTTTTTTTTTTTCTCTCTTTCAAGGATTCCTGTGTTCAGGTTATTTATACTTGTCAACATATTAAAGTAATTAAAAACCATGACCCAAGTTCATTAATTTTTCTAATGGCATGGAGTTCTCTTATCACCTTGGAATGTATTTTTATGGACTCTGGTCAAATTTGCAGAACATGATTGATGGTTTGGGAATCACTGGTTATGAAGGAATCTTCTTGAGGGTCTGCGAGATCACACTTTCAGTTCTCAGGATGCATAGGGAGACTTTGATGAGTGTTCTTGAAACCTTCATTCATGATCCTCTTGTCGAATGGACAAAATCTCACAAGTCCAGTGGGGTAGAAGTTCAGAATCCACATGCACAGGTTTGCATCTCTGATCTCCTTCATTCACCTCTAAGTTTAACGCAATTTTTTCACTTAAAAATTCGTGATCACTCCTTCCTCTTGTTCCCCTGTTTTTGGTTGAACAATTGTTGCAACCTCACTAGACGGAAGTGTTTCTTAGGTAAGATCCCTCTTAAAAAAGAACAAAAAATAACTATGTTCCCGCTATCATAATTTGTGGATGCTTTCATTTGATGCTCCAGATTATAGTGACAAGAAGATATGAACTTTTTTGCCATCAGCAAAATTAAGATTCCTCATCCTGGAAATCCTGAACCATGTTGAGAAGAAAATCCTCCCTTTGCCCCTTTCTATTGTTTTAACTAAAATAATCTTTTGCTAATGTTGATACAGTGACTCTTCTCACTGACTCAATATGCCCACTACACTTAAAAATAAATATTTTCTTTCGAACAGTATAGATTTTGATCAGGATAGCTATAAAATAATTGCTGAGACATGCTCCGTTTGTTGAATGCCGCAGCGAGCCATTAGTAACATTGAGGCTAGGTTGCAAGGAGTTGTAGTTGGTGTTGGTGCAGCTCCATCCTTGCCTCTTGCTGTTGAAGGTCAGGCCCGTCGATTAATTACTGAAGCAATCTCACACAAAAATCTTGGCAAGATGTATATTTGGTGGATGCCATGGTTTTAAAACTGATGTAAACGGGTTTGGAGGCAACAATCTCAAGTTGAGATTGAAGCGGCAGCATATTTTGCCCCAGCTATATGGTCAAGCTCGTTGATTATCTCAGTCGGCACAATGGATTTTCTGGTATGACTTGCCTATTTTTTCCTCTCAACATCAAGGGTTTTTTTGTGGTTATTGGTGCATACTTTTACCTTCCTATTCATTTCTAAAGTTCAAGCACAAAATACTTGCGTTTTGGTAGAGAAATATGTTGCACAGAATGGAACACGATTACTGCACATAATGAATAAGAATAAATTAGGATTAGGAGAAAGGCACAAGTGGCTTCATATTTTCTTTTAAACAGAATATGTATCTATACATATTCTGGTTCTTTTGGGTGTTTGAGTTTACACAGAATAATAAACACGAGATGAAATTGTGTTTAAACAAAGTCATAATTATCTATTGTTTTATCTTGTAGGTTGAAAATGAAGACACGATATGTTAGGTCGCAACTTGGGTGATGACTTCCTGATATCTCAAGCTAGGAGAGAAAAACCCAAGGTTAGAAGAATGAACACCTGTTTCTCTTCTGTGGTATTGGCCAACGAAGCTCAGGCGAATACACTCACAGGATTCTAGTTTCCTGTCTCGATCAACATAACCAATCTTTCACACTTCTTCCTTTGGCAATGAAACAGCCAGCATTTTTTCTATCAATTTTCATCGGACTTCTCATCCGAACCGTCATCTCTTTGATCATGGTTTTCACGGGTGAAACTCCTCTGAGAGTGCTATGCTTTCCTGATCCACAGATGACCACAACCTCCGCTGGAACGACAAGTTTCCCATCATCGTTGAACTTGAACCTGTTTTGCATCTCCTCCATCCACTGTAAAAATATCAAGTAGGCAGATCCCAAATGCATTCCATGCAAATCCAACTTGACCTCCAAAGAATCCCACACCATGGCGTCCTCCAAAACCCGTGACCCGACTAGCTCCTGAACCAACAGAGCCTCGTCTGCTTCCAAGATGGCATTCAATTTCCCCATGGAGAGAGGGATATCGCTCTTCAAGTCTTGTAGCATTGCGGTAATGGTCGGGCATGATTTCAAGACAGAATTATACGTCCTGATTGAGAAAGGAATGGTTGAAGTTTTCATTTTCCGAAGCCACGAGACCATTTGGGGAAGCTCATTATGGGCTCCGTACGAGGAAAGAACCATGTTCGAACAAATGGTGTCGATCACAAGCCCTTCATTCTCCATCTGGTGCACAATTCTGAGCATTTCTCGTAACAATCCTAATCGTCCATAGCCATATATCACAGACCTGAACTCGAAAACCGACGGTTTGAGGCCTTCGACTCTCATCTCCTCCATTAAGCTCTCTGCTTCACCAGGACGATCCATTGTGCATAAACCGCCAACCATCGACTCAAAGGCTCGGCGTTTGACATAAGCCGAGGAAGAGTTACGAAGAAGCTGATATAGGAGAGTGTAGGAACTATCAAAGCCATGGTTCGAGCTTTGCTTAGAGTGTGATTCAACCAAGTTGCAGTAGAAAAGAGCGAGTTCTCGCTGTCGATGTCCCAATTTCGAAATGGCCTCCAAAATCAGTGCCTCCGATTCCCCGTATCGTCCCTGCTTATCGAGCAAAGCGGCAAGTGCTGCTACTAGCTTGGGATTAAACTCGAACCAAGATGCTTCTTTGATCCTTGAATATAGCTGCAATAAGGAACTAACTGATGTTAGAAAAGTTCATCTCACTCGAAAATTTTCTCAGGAAAACTATAGAGAGAGTACTCACTAACAGAGAGAGGGACGTGAGGTGGGGGTGAGTGGTATCTGGAGAGAGAAGATGAGAGAGAGCATTGAGAGAAATAGACTTAGGTGAGCTTGCCACAAATTTTCCAATCAACTTGTTGGCGGCGGAGGGGTCTCCGGCGTTGACTGAGAGAGTGGAGAGGAAGCGGTGGCCTTGTTTCGTCAGAGCGCATTGGATTAACGATGCTGCTGTCGAGGATGACGACGGTGGTTGATGTTGGTGGTGAGCGAAAGCGAGTGGGAGAGAGACCCTGCATGTCATATTGTGAGGTTACTCAGTTGTTGATTGGTCTGCGCACTCTCTCAAGTCTTGGCCTTTTGTGGATTTGTTGTTTTTGGGCCTGCATGGGTTCTGTATTGGGCTGGCTTGAGGTTGAGTCCTCGGCCCATCTACGATGACTTCACCGTTTTTCTATGCCTTTAAATTCCACGTGTAATTGCGGTACCTCATTGACCCAATTGGAAAATAAATAATGGAAACAAATCTGAGTTTATTACTACTGTGTAGTGGTAGACTCGTAAAACCATATGTTCTATTTCGGGTTTGATGCTTGAAGTTTATGAGTAAAAGAAGAAGAGAACTCGAGTAGTTTGTGGTAGTAGGCTGCGGTTAAAGAAGGTAATTTGAGCCTTTGCATAGAGATGTCTATTGGGACAAAGTTTATTGGAATACAAATATTGAAGCATTTGAAGAAACTATGAATATTTATTTTAAGGTAGTCTAGTTACCTTTTTGTTCTTACGAATTTAGCTATGTGGATCCAGTTATAAAGCAAAAGAGATTTGTTTGAAAGTGGCTGTGATTTAGGACAGCCTTGAATTATTGTTTGGGATATGATACAGATTGTTCTCTTAGATCTGCTTGTTTCTTGGTCATAAATAACGCAAAGCATTTAGGTGGTGAAAGCGGCCACTGGGTTTTATAAATCGCATTAGGAGCTCTGTTTTGGAGTTGTTTATTGCGGAATGTTGAATAAAAACCGGACATGTAATCTATATGAGAAAATGGCCTCTACTTGCACAGCGTGTAAAGATAAGCCCTGAAAGCATTGATGGGGACTAGAGGCTAGTCTACGCTTTCTTTCTTTCTTTCTTTTGCTATTTTATCTTTTCGTTTTTATTGGTCAATAGTTCCATCATGACTAACCATTGCCTGTGCTTGTATTATGCAGATGGAGATTAAATTAAACTAGATGCCTAGTTATGCCACCTTGCGTGTTGGATACCATGATCCATGGACCCATGCAAAAAGGAGAGCTTCTCTGATTTCAAAAGGGGCAAATACTTTCCTATCTCCCCGTCAAAAAATAAATATCTGTTCATACTCTCATGTAGCATTTTTAATTTATCCTCACTAGTATTACTGTATATATGCGGTACTATAATGCTGATAAGGTTCAATTCAACATCTTAACGAATAAAATACTCTTTTGTACAGATCTTGTGTAGTTATTAGGTCTCTTGGTTCATACTCGTTTCCTCAAAGATTTGACTTAATTGGCAGAAAATGGTCCGGGCGAACTATAATTTCATAATTCATACTTTTAAAAAGTGATGCAACGGTCTTCCATTTCATGTTATTATTCTCTGTCATCGCTTTCAGCTATAATAGCCATCTCTATTATTTAATCCATCCATTTCAACTTTCAAGGGCCAAGATTTAATACTGAATAATCCAAGGTAAAAAATGTTACTTTATTCTTTTCCCAAGATATAATTCATTTAAAACAATGTCAAAGTTTTGGGGATAGAAAAACATGAAGAGAATAGTGATTGGAAGAGACTAGGATTTTATGGGAGCTATACAGGCTTCAATGTAGGCTGGGTATATTAACCTTTTCTAGAAGGAGAGGAACGTTTTCCTCTTTCCCTATTGGATGACCTTGTGCCAGCGAGGATTAAAAATACATCTGGGACTACTCTCATAAAAACGTAGAGGGGAGAAAATCTAGGGAAGGCCCATCTCATGTTTTCCTGTTAATGAAAAACTTAATCCCAAGTCCAACCCCACCATCCCAAAATTGTCTTTTCCTTCTTCATTCCAAATTTGTCGTCTTTTCCTTCTTCATTTTCAACTCGAGAAAAGAAAACAAAAATTGTATGGGAGGCTAGAGAAAATTTTATTGATGGGGTGTGAAAAGGAATCATATTGATCGAAAAAAAGAATAACACAACCAACGTCCAAAATTAATAAGTTTGGTCAGATTGTTGACAAATCAAATTTACCGAATAAAAATAGATAAAATTGTGTATATATATATATATATTTGTACTATCTAATATTTATGTTATACAATCTCAAAATCTACACCGCACATTTTGATAGTCAACATCAAATAATGAAAGTCAATATTTTATTCGGAGTCAAAATGGTAGGTTACATAGCAACTTTATAATCAACATGCGATCTTCCTTGAATAATCAATATGCGAACTGAAGCGATAATAAAATGAAATTAGACATACATGCAAGCGGGTAACTTGTAAAAGAAAAATACGCTTATACGTGGAAACCAAATAACTCATTTATTATTTATTACCCAATTTTGTATTGTTACCAAAATTGTATTTTCATCGTATAGTTTCTTATTATAAATATTGAGTCATCCTCATCTATATAAAGGAAATTTAGTCTCATTATTTTTAGAATCTTACACAATTCACTTCACTATACACTTATGCTCTGTAATTATCTCTTTGTTCTCACCGTGAGACTTAAAGAACATTTTAATTCTATAGAAAATAGTAAAGAACAGTGGACGTAGGCTCATCTTTTTTAGGGCTAAACTACTATAAAACTCGTTTCTCTTTATTTGCTTTATTTTTTATCACTTTGCATACAATTTGTAACTCGCAATTTCGTAAATCATTGTGTTGATAAAACCTCTGTCTACAATTTATTTATTCAAAAACATTTTAATGGTAATTAAAAGAACTTCAAACAAAAACATCGATCTCTAATATATCAAATACTGTCAAACTTTAACCCCCGTCAAGCCGGCTTAGCCAAATATTTTGTAATTATCTACTGTTAATATGATAATTATTATTTGACGTTTATTATTTTGAGTTAGGAAATTACATGTTTCCTATGGTGCAAATTAAATTCACGAAATGTGAGTAGCAAGTTGGTTTCTCTGAAATTGATTAATTGGAGCTTAGTATTGGCAATTAATTTTTATTTTCATTAACAATTGTGGGTTCCAGGGTATTGGATGTGTATTTGAGGATAATGTTTAAAGTATGGAAAAATTATCAAGATTGCAATAGTATAATTGAAACAATTTTTAAATCAGGAACTATCTTGCAAAATTGAGATTAGTTTTACCTCAGCCTTGGAACACGTTAGGGACAGTTGTCCCATAGGAGAATATGTTTGTGACACTTATTTTGTGAGTTAAAGAAGTAAAGTTTGATTTATAATCTGATACTAATTTATCTGATGGTATTTTGCTTTATTTTACCTATTTCATGTATCAACCAAGAACATATCTCTCTCTTTCTTTTAAAACTCTCTTAGCCATTCCCTCTGATTTTCTAACTCTCTCTAAGCTATGGAGCTTTCCAACTCAATTCCTTTTTGCATGTCCATGGATTGAGGTCTACGAAGGTAAAAAAAAAAAAAGCTTTAAATCCTTACGAAATATTCTTAGTTTGCTTTATATTCTTCATTTAAATTCTTTTTCTTCTTTGTTTAAATTTGAAATATACATTAGGATTATTTTAGACGAAAAATAAAGCTTGTAAAATACATTTTTAGTCAGTTTGGATAGCCTTATTTTAAGTTTTTGGTGGAAATCAAAATTTGGAATTTCAGAGTTTATCACGGAACAATTTCCGTATTTTGCATGTTTGATCCCTTTAAACTTATTCAAATGTGCTGAAATTTTAGTATGTTATGGTAGACATCTAGCTCTTTCCGGAATAACCTTATTTGTAAAATTCGGTTAAGAATTAGATTTTCTATGAATTTTCTAAGATACAAAAACATTGTTGTCAGCAAAAAAGAAGGTCATTTTTGAGTTGATTTTGGTCGACTAGCAGGTCGACCAGACTCTGTTTTAGTGACCAAAAATTATTTTGATCTACAATGAATGAGAGGTTTGTCTCTGGTTATTTTGGTCGACCAAGAGTTGGTTTTTCAGACCTAGAAAATGTTTTTTTTTAAGCTTCTTTCAATATAGGATGACTGTGTTTCAACCTCGATATATTCCAAACACCATATTTAAGAACTTTACTCATATTTGGACACCCGTACATAATAAATAGGGATTTCATGACTATAAATCCACAAAGTGTGGTGTAATAGTTTTAATTAATTGTAAACTAAGTAGAAGCTTCAATTAATAAGTAGATCGTTATTTACAGTGAGGAAACATAATTATGATATTGTGACCAATTTGTAATCAACTCTGAGGCTATTTCAAACAGGTAAGTAGAGTATTCACCTACCATGTAAGGATTAAATCCTGTATGGATTATTTGTGTATATTTTAATATTTTGAACAATTATTAGTGGTGAATACTAATGCATGTTCTTTAGTTGTTGATAATGCTCATGTTTTATAATTCTTGATGAATTTCTTGAGCTGTTTAGAGTATATTGAGCTTTGAAATGCTATATTGGCTATTTTAAATCATATTAGCTATGAGATTGTATATTTCTCAAGATTAGTAGTTCTGTGTGAACTGAGTAAGCTTTCCATAGCATATTAATTTAAGATATATATTAAGCATAATATAAATATCATGATATTAGTAAGAACGGTACTACTGGTCTTATATGGACCTGATAATATATAGAAGGGTTGGAATCCGATTTACAGGATATGCTCTCTTACAAAGTCTGTGTGACAATATGTGACAAGAAATACCCTTGAGTCAAGTGAATAGAATGAGGGTTGCCACTTGAGAGCTTTATTATAGTTTGACAACCTTTAAGCCTAGCCTAAGGCAAAAGTAAAGTTTGCTAGTTGTGAGTATAACTGTGGTCTGATATATCCTTGAGTCTCGGCCAAGACAAGAGGAGGGTCACCATATAAGAGCATAAATGCCGATTGCAGTACCGAGGGTCTAAAATATGCATGTGCACAAGTAGTTGTCATATACCATACTTTGAGAAATTTGTAGAGTTTATGCACATATGTGTGATGATGAATGTGATGTTGAATGTTTAGGACACATGTTACTTGGCATATTTCTGTTTGTTAATTTGCATATCAAACTCTAGACTAGCAACTCTCTCTTTGAGCCTCCCAACTCATGATTTTCCTTGTGTTATAGGTAAAGGAAAGAATAAAGTACACTCTACAAGAGTGAGCAGTATGGGCCGAGTTGACGTGCAGTATACATATGAGACCAATTTTTTGTCGACATTTTGTGAAAATTGCTCTAGCGTGTTTTGAATATTCCGTATATAAATATTATATTTTGAGGAGTTTGAAATGTTAATATTGTAATAAATTTAAAATATTATTTATAGTATTTTGTGTGGTAATTCTAAAAAAAAAGTGAAAATCATAGTTTCAGTAGTAATGTTTTGGTGACAATCTTGTGCTAATATTTTGATTAAGTTGTTAATTAGTACGAGGTTGTTACACAAACCGAGCCACGCTATATACTTAACTGAAAATAAGTAAAATAAATTAAGGGTTCATAATATTAATAACTTCTGAATTATACTCATTATACCACTTTGACTCTTGAATTTTTAACTTATATAATAATGGTCTTTGAATTATGCAATTTTTACAGCAATGATCCTTTTATCAAAAACTGTTAATTTCGTAACAGAAAATAATCACGAAAAGCGTATAATTAGTCATTATTTACTTTTATGGGTCAGAATCTCGTTCTCAGCCATAGTTAGCAAACTGTATACTTTTCACATGACTCATTTCTGTTAAAAATTTAACAGTTTGTGAAAAAAATGATCATTGCTGCAATAATTGCATATGTTTTGGTAGTTTACCGTACTAGTTGAAAAGTTAGAGTCTTATTCTTGACCACAGTTACCAAGTTGTGTACTGTTAAATATTTAACAGTTTATAACAAAAATGTTATTATTACAATAATTATATAATTCAAAAACTATTATTATAAAAACTAAAATTTCGAAGACCAAAATGGTACAATAAATATAATTCAAAGGTCATTACTATTATTAATCCATAAACAAATAACCAAAAATAAACTGAAATAAAAAAAAATTAAACCATCTTTGCTCGATTTGAAAATAGCTAACAAAACAAAAGACTTATGAACACTCTTAAGTGTTATTTGACAATGGTGTAATTGCAGGCCTAGCCTAGTGGTAACCATATTTCTTCTCATTGTGAAAGGGTCCTAAGTTCGAAAACCCAATTTTCCAAGTCAAAAGAAAATATTGACAAGGTAAGAATACAAAAATCGTAGTTACTAGTTAAAAGTAATTTTTGATAATTAGACAAAATAATTCGTTTTCAATAGAGATTTTTACAGAATAACCCTAACTTCTATAGTTCCCTACATCCACTTTGATCAAAATGAGATCCAAACAAGTTTTAGACGATAAGAGAGAAACGGGTAAAGCGAAGAAAATGGAAAAAGTAAAAAAAAAATAAAAATAAATAAATAAATAGTGTGTGAAAACGAATGAAGAGAGGTAGTAGTAGTGGTAGCTAGTTTCTTAAATTTATGCGAATAAATTAAGGTTCAAAAATAGAAAATGTTGGAAAAGTTCCAACAAAGCATGCAGCTGTAAAATCTAAGTATTGAATATTCACTCACGAGCAAAAAATAAAAATAAAAATAAAAAAGGTGCTGAATATTCACTTTGGCGGGGTAAGGCGATAAGTCCTCATTTGCTTTGACATTTTACGGTGTCTTCCGTGTCTTCGACTTCTAACTGTCCCAGGAAAAAAATAGTACGTATAAGAACGGTTGACTCTTTGGACTTTGGATGCTAGTGGTCCCCAGTCCAGAATTATTTCATTTCACCCTTTTTAAATTTTCTTTTTATATATATATATATATTTTTTTTCTTCTTTTTGCTGAGAAATAATGCGCTGTGCTTCGCCGTTACACAGGTTCTTCTTTCAACTAAGATTATGCTCTCTGATCGAGAAAATAAAGAGGGAAATATATACATAAAAACTCCCCCCTCTTTCTAAAACCCCCAGACTTTATTAAAATTAAAATTAGCAGAAAGAGAAAAAAAAAAAAACCAAAGAGATAAGCATAAAGCTTGCTTAAGCAGAGTCTACGGGTCCGGAGCCTAAGCCCGGGCCCCTCCGCCACCGCCATCGTCGCCGGCCTCACTCTTCTCCGATCTTAGGGTCCCGATTTCCTCTCTGGTTTCTCCGAGTCTTGCAATTCAAGCAGGTTCTTTGGACACTTTGATCTGAAAAACCAATCTGGTAATAATCCGAGTTTGGGTTTTGGATTTTGGATTTGATTGATGGGTTCGAAGCCGTGGCTGTACCCGGCTCCGACCTATCGCCCCCTTGAGACCTATTGGGATACCGATGAGGACGCTCCTGGCCCGCGCTGCGGTCATACTCTCACTGCCGTCGCCGCTACTAAGACTCATGGCCCACGCTTGATTCTCTTCGGAGGCGCCACCGCCATTGAAGGCGGTGGGGCCGCCTCCGCCCCTGGCATCAGTGGGTTTTTCTCTTTCTATCTCATATTGGGCTTTCTTTTTGACTTGATTTTTTTTTTTGTAAGTTTAATTTTTGTTCGAATTATGGTGTGGTTTGAATGTAGGGTTAGCGGGTGTGACGAATTCGGTTCATGCGTATGATGTTCTTACCAGGAAGTGGACTCGGTAAACTAGGACTTCTTCAAGCTCTCTTGTCTTTTTTTAGTAGTAATTTTGTGAATGAAGTAAGACATTGTTAAGTTGATTTTGATTTTCGATGTTGTGATTTGCAGAGTCAGGCCTGCTGGTGAGCCACCCTCTCCGAGGGCAGCACATGCCGCGGCTGCAGTGGGCACAATGGTCGTCTTTCAGGTGCTTCAACCAGTTTTATTTGAAGAAATTAGAGGGAAAAAGAAATGATATTATGGGGGGTTTTTGTCTCGGGGTCATAGGATTAGGACATTTGTTTGATTTGTGAATTCTTGTCATATGGATAGGGTGGCATTGGTCCTGCTGGGCATTCTACTGATGATCTCTATGTGCTTGACTTGACCAATGATAAATTCAAGTGGCACAGGTGAGATTAGGAGGCTAGAATTGAGTTTTTTTTTTTTTTTTTTTAATTTTTGGCTAGACCAGACTTTTCTTTTTGTGATTGTGGTTTACTGAACATGGTTTTATCGAATGTGATTGTAGAGTGGTCGTGCAAGGACAAGGACCTGGTCCTCGCTATGGCCATGTCATGGACTTGGTAGCTCAAAGATACCTTGTTACTGTTAGTGGCAATGACGGTGAGGGCATTTCCGTGTTCAATTGAATTTGAGATACATGATTTTTTACTTCTTGAAAATTTTAATTGGAGGGACTTTATCAAGTGTGGTTAGCAACCTTTTCAGTAACTTGCTTTTAGTGAGTGTAATAGGAATTCGTCAAAGTATCTTATGTTGTTGCTGGAAGTGTGCCCGTATATCTGATTTTTAATTAAGTTTGATTCTTCAAAAATTACTCTTTATCAAAGCCCTGCTCCCATTCTTTAACACCTTTTAGCTATAAATTCTCAGCTAAGAAAGGAAGCCAAATCATGGCATAAGGGTAGAAAAATCTTATTAGTAGTAATAATAATAATAATGATAATAATAATAATGTAAGCCAAATCATGGCATAAGGGTAGAAAAATCTTAGTAGTAGTAATAATAATAATAACGATAATAATAAAAATGTATGTAGTTTATTGAATACACTCTTGATGTTACTACATAAGTGTAGAATTTATAGGGCAGGTATTTGCAACTATGGTCTGGCTACTGGCTGTAAGATAGTCAGTTTATTGCAGATACCAAGTTTAATGCCTTTTCAGATAATTTTACTTGTTTAGCCTACTTTTCTTTGAACATGTATGGTAAGTATATGCTGAATATATGTGCCAGAGCAAACAGCATGGAATATGGCTCTACCTCCTATGTTTGTGTGTTTTTGTTTCTCTCTAGCCCACGTTCCTTTGCTCCCATAAGAAAAAAAAAGAAAAAGAAAAAAGAAGACAGAGCCACAACTTTGCGTAAGGTATACTGCATAAATTTTAGGTTGGCTATAATTGAACCTCAGGAAGAGAAAATAGGGAAAAAGGAAAGAGTTCGTAGGGAAATATCTGTGGGTCCAATTATACCTAACTTATGAAGCCAAGACTACTTTCATCTGTCCTTACATCATCAGTCATAAATATCTGTGTAGCTATGTTTTTGTCATGAATGTATGTAAACCATGGTGTGGTGAATTATTGTTTTTCAGGGAAAAGAGTTCTTTCTGATGCTTGGGTTCTGGATACTGCCCAGAAACCTTATGTATGGCAGAGGCTAAACCCCGAAGGTGATAGACCTTCTGCTAGAATGTGAGTACTTTTTCCATATTGAAAATTTTATGATTTTTTTTTTTTTAATTTTCTTTCGGCTATGTAAATACCAAAAAAGTCAATATATAAATACAAAAACTACAATAAGTCAATCATATTTTGCAGGTATGCTACAGCTAGCGCTCGCTCAGATGGCATGTTTTTGCTTTGTGGTGGAAGGGATGCTTCTGGCACAGTATGTTAATTCTTTTTATGGGAGCTAATGGATCCAAATCAATAACTAAAATATAGCACATCATCCTTATGGCATGTACACTGTGTTGGCTTTATTTTGACTTTTGTTTCTGCCTGAATTTTACAAGTGAACTAAACTTGTTTTTCACTTTGGAGAAGTGCATTATCCTATTGATGAAACTTCATGAAGAAATGACTAGGAATATAATGGTCCAACTGGAACATATGGATGACAATTGTACATAAACATCATAACGCTATTACAAGCACTCAATGCTTGATAGCAAGTTTGTTCATAATGATGCTACTAAATATGAACCAGGTATTCTGAAACTATATTGGTAAATGTAAGTGGAGATCATTGGGGACTGTGTTGAAAACTTGGTTTGAACTAATAGAATCTTGGTTAAGATTGAGGGGAAATATAGAGGGATTCGATACAAGATTTGAGCGTAACAAGTTGACTAATTTATTATTGCTGCTTGCTAAGTTTTTTGTGGCTTTTAATTGAAATATTGTTGTTGATTCGTGTAATGGTATACTTGCTTGGAACAGCCACTGGCAGATGCTTATGGGCTGCTGATGCATAGGAATGGGCAATGGGAATGGACCCTTGCACCTGGAGTCTCTCCTTCACCAAGATACGAACATGCTGCGGTAATTGATGATATGTGCATCATGAATGTGTTGTCGCCAATATTTTATTTTTTTCAGATAATTTATCTTTCAAGCATAGTACCTTTTTATATGTTAGTTACATATTTCTATTGATGTAAAGCAATTGCATATAGGCCTTTTATTTGATCGATGAGCAATGAAATAAGTGATTCGGAATTATAGGTTTAGTGCCTGTTTCCTTTTGCATGCACTTGTTTTTAAGTTTATTGAGATAAATATCTTCTTGAGCCGACCTCTTATCACCACACTTTTAACATCATTTGCTTTCAGGTTTTTGTTGGTGCAAGATTACATGTTACAGGAGGGGCTTTGAGGGGAGGGCGTGGAGTAGAAGGTGAAGCAGCTATTGCAGGTAATCTTTCAGTCAAAGCTAACCATTAATGATCGTTGTAATTTTTTATTAACTTGTTATCAATATGTTTTATTTATTTATTTATAATTATTGCTTTGTTTCGATAGTATTGGACACTGCTGCTGGAGTTTGGTTAGATAGAAATGGACTTGTGACTTCCCCTCGCAACAGCAAGGGACATTCTGACTGTGATCCTTCTTTGGAGCTTATGCGCCGTTGTCGACATGCGGCTGCATCTATTGGTGTTCGTATCTATATATATGGTGGTCTCAGAGGAGGTAGAGACTAACAGAGTTCGTGATTTTAAGTCTGTAAATAATGAACTGAAAATGTCTGGCTCTTTTTCTATTTCTTTTTTAATGCGAAACATGTCTTTGTTTTAATACTAAGGACTGGATTTACTGGAAGTTGTTAAAATAGAAGCAACGATGCCAGTTATACTAATACCTTATTTTTTTTCATTATATGTGGTCATGCAGTTCCTTTAACCTTGAAGTATGCTCAGACTTCTGTTTCCCATGAAGAAAGAGTTATCAGACAATAAAATTTCGGAATAAGTTTGAGAACATAAGAGTCATTATCAACAACTTGAGTAGTTGTTGTATGCTCATGTATGATATGCAGTCACAGTAGTGTTAATTAATTTACTGTCTAACCAAAAGAGATGATGGGTTCTGACTAGGAAGTCTTGTGAGAGGACTTACCGGCTGAGTTGCAATTATTGCGAAAACTAAACCCTAGAAAATATTTTAGGAAGAAAAGAATTTAAGGCCTGAAAACAAATTTTTTAGAAAAATAAAAATAAAAAATATAACAAATTGGTGGGCAGAGCCTAGAGGTTAAGAATGTTGTTCGGTTAGGTCATCTGCATATACAATTGGAACTAATTTCGTGTTCTCTTGTCTTGCAACAGCCTGTTGTTGACTACGTTTTCCTCTGTTGTGATGTTATGTTATTAATAAAGTGTTTCTTTGCAGAGATACTGCTAGATGATTTTCTGGTTGCTGAAAATTCATCATTTCAGCCCGAAATTAATTCTCCTGTTTTGACATCTGAGAGATCAGCCCCTATAACAAGTCCCAAAATAAATCACTCTAACCTTTCTTTTTCAACTACACGGACTCTGGATGGTGATGAACCGGAGACTCACTCATCTGGTGGCGTGAGGTATTTTTCCTTTGCATTCTTTCTCAAATTCATTGATATATGGCTTCTTGTTTCCATGTACATTGATACAGTTACATGTTTTTATAATTTTCGTGATGTTGTCCCATATTTGGCAGCATGGACAAAAATTCTTTGGAGAAACTAAGGGAGGCGTCTGCTGCTGAAGCTGAGGCAGCTACTGCTGTATGGCAAGCTTTGCAGGCGTCATCTGTCGCTCCCGAAGAAACATCTGTATCTGACGACAACTCACAAGCTGCAGAAACAATTTCAGATGGTAGCGACACTGAGGCAGATGTTCGGCTTCATCCCAGAGCTGTATGTTTTTGGCACCAATTTCCTATAAATGGATATCTAGTTACTGAAGACTTCACAATTTATAGGTTATTGTGTTGTCGCAATACAGGTTGTAGTTGCTAAAGAGGCTGTAGGTAACCTGGGTGGGATGGTGAGGCAATTATCTTTGGATCAATTTGAAAATGAAAGTAGGCGAATGATTCCAGTAAATAACGACTTGTCATATCCTACCAAGAAGTTCACCAGGCAGAGGTCTCCTCAGGGTTTACATAAGAAGGCAAGTCCATTCTACATCTAATGCTCTTCTTCTTTTGTTTTTCCCCTTCCTCTTATGTCTCATGTCAAGATTTCTTATTATATCTCTTTCCTTGCAGATCATTTCTGCATTGCTGAGGCCTCGGAACTGGAAAGGTCCTGTTAACAGAAGGTTTTTCTTGGATTCTTATGAAGTGGGCGAGCTTTGTTATGCAGCTGAACAAATCTTTATGCAAGAGCCAACAGTTCTTCAGCTTAAAGCTCCTGTTAAAGTTTTCGGTGATCTTCATGGACAGTTCGGTGATTTGATGCGGTTGTTCGATGAATATGGATTTCCATCCACGGCGGGAGACATAACGTAAGTTCAGCAGTTGTTTTCTCCTTTTGTCTTACACATTAAAAGTGCAAGTATAACATCCCATGCTATGTCAAGAATGGATTTTATTATAATCTAGTTGTCATGAAGTGGGAAAGTGCTCTTAATTACTTAGGATTAGTTTGTGTTTAAAGATGGGAGACTGGGGGCTCTGTACTGCCTAAAAGTGTGGAGACCTTGTGGGATTGTTGGTAAATAGGAAATAGAATCGGATGTGAGGTTTCTTGGTACCTGTGTTTGATATGATGGGTGGTAGCAGCTGTTTGTGTCTTGTGTGCAGTGGGACCCTTCGTGTGGTAGTCCTAGCCCATTAAAAAAAAAAAAAATTGTGTCCTGTTGTTTATCTACATTTGCTGTCTCAGTAACAAGATGCGGATCTAGTGTTGGTAGTCTTTAAAGTTTAAACTATGGTTCTCTTTATAAAGATTCTAGGGCAAGTTGGCAGGGTTGTTTAATAAGCCAATCTATGTATGTTACAGGTATATTGACTACTTGTTTCTGGGAGATTATGTTGATCGAGGACAGCATAGCTTGGAAACGATAACTTTGCTCCTTGCACTCAAGGCAAGCTTCGCTTTTTAAGTCTTACAGTTTCGATATAAAGTCTTACCCTCTTACATGATTCCCTCTTGATTTTGCAGATCGAGTATCCGGAAAATGTTCATTTAATACGTGGAAACCATGAGGCGGCTGACATAAATGCACTTTTTGGTTTTCGTATTGAATGCATTGAGAGAATGGTATAAATATTTACACACGATATTAATATTTATACATGATATGTTGCTTTTTGGGGATACAAAAGTTCTTATAATGATGATTGAACTTCTAGGGAGAGAATGACGGAATTTGGGCATGGACACGATTCAATCAACTATTCAACTATCTTCCACTTGCTGCACTCATTGAAAAGAAAATTATCTGTATGCATGGTGGCATAGGGAGGTCCATACATTCTGTAGAACAGATAGAGAAGCTTGAGAGACCTATAACAATGGATGCTGGATCGATTGTTCTAATGGATCTTTTATGGTATGCTCTTCTTCATATCAACTCTTCATTTGTTGTTGATCTGTGTTGAGTTATTTGGTCTTATGATATCCATCTAAACAGGTCTGATCCAACGGAGAATGATAGCGTAGAGGGCTTGAGACCGAATGCTAGAGGGCCTGGTCTTGTTACATTTGGGGTATGCATATTCTAATTTATAGAGAAGTAGACTTTTTGTACTCATGACTATATTTGTCTTATAGAATCTTAATACCTAAATTACTGTACGTGTGGAACTTTTTCTTTCTTTGTGATTCAGGCGCATAGGATTTACTGTTGGAATTTGGACTGGGAACAATCTTATGTAGATAAGGGACATATAAATTCATTTTTAGAAATTACTAGAAGCCCAAGGATTTAATATTTTTGGGACCATCTGTATAAAGAATGAGAACCGAGACTATAAAAGCTTATGCCCATTGGAATTTTCTTTAATCCATTTTCTTCTGATGTCCGCTCTTCTGTCTCTACATTCTTGTATTATAATTTCGGCCACAAAGAGTTTACCCCTCCCTCCTACAAACTTTTTTGCAAGGACCTTTTTGTTAATTGTTATGGCTCTTTTTTAAATTCTACCATTATTCTTCTGCAGCCAGACCGTGTCACAGAGTTCTGTAAGAAAAACAAATTACAGCTAATTATAAGGGCCCATGAATGTGTCATGGATGGGTTTGAACGATTTGCCCAGGGGCAGTTGATCACTCTTTTCTCAGCAACAAACTATTGTGGTAAGCAGACTTCCTTTTAGCTCAAAAGAGGAGGATAAAAAATATATTTGAAAAATGGAACACTTCCTTTATTTTATTTTATTTTATTTATTTGAGAAAAAAGAAAGCAAGCCTGCTTCTGTGTTTCTCCTCTTTGCACTGCCAGTAATTTCAGTTATAATTCCATACAGGGACGGCAAACAATGCTGGAGCTATTCTAGTAGTTGGCAGGGGATTGGTTGTGGTTCCAAAATTAATTCATCCCTTGCCGCCACCGCTGCAATCCCCAGAGACCTCTCCAGAACGTGTTATAGAGGACACATGGATGCAGGTGAGACTTTTCTCTTTTATGACGTTCTACTCTTTGCCCTTCACGTGCATGTAGATCAATCTTAAATTGTCACATCTTTCATGCATTTGTATGTTTCTGCTGTTCTGCAGGAGCTTAACATTCAAAGACCTCCGACACCTACTCGCGGTCGTCCACAGCCCGACCATGACCGGAGCTCTCTTGCTTATATATGATAATATTTCCTCGTGCCACCCATTTTTGCGTCTTTGTAAATTACCTATCTATGATCTGCTCTTCACTGGATACTTATTCCATTCTTGGTTCAACCTCGAGCAGAATGCGCATGTTAGTTCTCGTGTATTCAAGTTGCAGAAGGCGAATGTAACATAGATTGGAAATACTAGAAAAATTAGCTGTTAGCGGGATCATTGCTTCTCAAGATTGAGTTTGTATTACATGTACATTATTTTAGTCCACCACCATAGAGATGTATTTCTGCTGTCGAACATGGAAATAACCTACAGGGGAGGAGTTTGGTTGCTTAGTTTTTTGTGTAATGTAATATAAATTAAAAAAAAAAAAAATTCTGTATACCATTTGTTTCCTCGAGGAGAATTTATTTTCTCTTGTTAAGGCATTGTATCTTTCACTTATAGAACAACTTTACAAGATTTTCTCATTCCTGTTTGTCACATCATTTTCTCTACGTAGGGGTATTTGAAAAAAGCATTTCTATTCGTTACATTCCGAGCACATCTCAAATTCTCCACTCAGATTTGTTTATTTGTGCTAACATATTTAATTTGAGTTGGGTTTTTCGAATCAAGACAGAGACAGGTTTTCATTCACGATTATGACATAAAAATGTCGTATAAAAAAAAAATTAATATTTTGGTGGAAAAATGCGTGAACGAGGAGAAACGACAGCTTCCTGAATGTATTTCTTGGAATTGTTAGGATCAGGAACCCAACGGATTTCGCTCATGTTGGGTGTCTCAACGTAAGCCATTGTGAATTCTCCCACCTTCTCTACCTTCCCCCTCTTGCCTGCCCTCAGCACCATACTGTTTCTGTTGTAAGAGAAAATCCCATTGGCCAATCTAACGATGTCTCCGCCCTCAAAGGCTTCGCACTCGTCTCCCCACAACTGGAAGTGGACAGCTGCAGTTTCATCGGCCACGAGCGCCAAGCATGTCTTGTTTTGACCCTCTGTTGTGGTTTTGCCTTTCTCCAAAACTATGAACTGTGTGTTTATGTTGTTCTGGGCTGCAGGCACTATGTCTCTGAGACTGATCATCTTTGCTTTTTGTGTCCGCAAAGCTGTTCACTCCACCAAAAACTTCACTTAGAAAGTGGAAAAGGGAAAGAAGTAGAGGCCCATATAAGAGTAGACTTAAAAAGCAATGCCCATTTAACTCATGAACAAAATTAAGATTCTGAAGCAGACGAGTATTGAAAGGGCTGCTCCCAAAATTCTCTTTCCCACATGGTAAAAAGACCTGATAGCTCCGCTATGAAACTCGGGAAACATAATAGTATGGCAATATCTTATTGCAACCCAAGAATTTCGAGACGATTTTTGAGGAATAAGACACAGTAATATCACAACAGACAAGGTACCAAGTCTAACAGTCAATTCTTCGAACAGCTAGCGTGCATGCCACCTTTTCCTTCCATTGGAATGATAATTAAAACAATATATAAAAACAACAGCAGCAGCAAAAATAATATCCAGTGTTCTCTTCTAATGATAGTATTGTTGTTTTGATAATTGTATCGTTGACAGACAAAGAAATATATGGAAAAAAGAGATAAGGAAACAAATATACAAAACACATAGATTTAATGGAAACAGAAGTACCTTGGTCTTGGATAGGCAGAGATGAAGCCTTAGGATAGTGGAAATTATGTAATCTCAGAATTATCCGACGCTTATACAAGTAGACGCCAATGCCTAGGTGTAGTTTTTAAGGGAAATGAAGGTGTTGGAAATTATTGAGGCATCTAATTAATCAGAGGCAATGAGGGACTACTAAGACTAGGCATTCATTCTTGTAAGATTAAAGAGAACTCGAGGGCAGGCGTATCAAGATTGTTAATTGATGATTCTAATATTAAGTTCATGTTAATCGATAGTATATATATATATATATATATATATATATATATATATATATATATATATATATATATATAAAAGCCCTGATCCGTTTTTCACTTTGGCTATTTATTTTAGCCGTTGGATTATAAATCTAACAATTACTATGATTTAAGTATTTAAACTGAAAAAATAAATAGACATTATTTAGTATTTTTCTTTCTCTACATTTTAGCACTTCGATGATAATAGGATTTTGATTCTTTCCT
>JXTC01000693.1:4947-19728 GCA_002914845.1 Trema orientale
AAGTAATTATAGTGACAATAATAATCGTTTCTTGACAATATAGATTATACTAGAAATGGAGGATATTACTAGTATATAGCACTTGCATTAGGACAGGTGTGTCTAGAACTGTCTATGTAGTGTCGAGAGCCTAGATATATAATTGTTGGGACAAGACTCGACAATACTGTCAAGCGTAATCGACAATGTGCAATTTGTCAGGTTCTAAACAAGCTTTCTAGAAACTAGACAGACCTGTCTATCCCGATCTGGGTTTCTTCTTCGCAGTGGATATTACTGCTTTACAACCCATTTTTCAGTTTACAGCTTTTCATACTCAAAAATGACCAAAAACTTTCTATTTTCTACTATAGTTATAAGTTCTACTGAAAAACAACTTCTAATCAATTAGTCAAACTTATATTGACAAAGAAAGGTTCTTTAGAAATGTAATTTCTAAAAAATAATTTTTTAGAAATGTAATTTCTACTTACTTCATTAGACGCTTGAACTTGAAATGGGAAAATAGTCAAAGAGGATGATAGTATATTGGACCTAACACTTAGGAAAAAACCATACATACATGCAAATATGGAATTCACATGATCACATCATGAACGCAGTGGAAAAAAATAGCGGATTTAGGTTTTAAAATTTTTACATGAAAACAGTTTTCATAACCATAGAACACGCATACAACATATACAAAATTATGTATAATATAAATCAAATCTAGATACAAAACCCTAGAGATGAGATTAGGGTTTACCTCTTGTAACGTGCTCCTCCTCGATCTCCTTGTTGATGGTGATCAAATCTCCAACCCTAGATCTTCTTGTCTATGCTCTTACTCTTGGTTGATGAGGCGAGTGGGCACTAAGTTGAATCCTTCATTAGAGACCGATAAAAAAAAACCTTCTTGATCTTTTAGAATACCGGGACTTGAGATGGGACTGTGAGATTGCAAGAAATTTTTTCTCTCCTCTCCTCTCAGCCTTGGCTGATTTTTCCCTCTCTCTCCCTGTGTGTATGCGTGTAGCGCTCTTAGTGTTACTGTGCAGTTTTTTTTCTCATATATCTTATATATAGGGCCTAAAACTGCTAATCCTAGTCTAATTAAGATTGGGCTTGTTCTCCAATTTAGGCTTTGGGTGTATTTTTATAAATATGTCCAACTCATGAAACTTATTTATAAAAATACCAATTTCTGTGTAGAATCATTATTTTGTACAGTTTTATGAAACTAATTTTACAAATACCACCAACCAATTAATGAGTTTTGTTGAGTTAGATAATGGACCTAGTGGATCTAAATAATCTAAGCTCAAATAGCATACTAAATACATAATAACTCTTATTATGGTATTTATATAAATACTATTAGTAAAGGGAATACTCTACTAAATGCCCAATACTGCACTCTTAGATTAAATGTCATGCCTTTTATAGAGATTTAAACAACTAGTCTTGATTAACCAATTCATCTAGCATATTCTATACCACATGTACAATCCCTATACAATGCCGTAGTTGGATAGGTGAAATTAATGTAATACCCCTCCAATACATATTTACCTTTAAGTTACCATCTTTCTATCAAGGAATAATGTTGTCGATAATTTTGTTCTCATTGGCCATTTAGACAAAATTATCAACCAATTCACAAAGTGAATACTAAAATCTTAGATTTAATTATTCCATGAATCTTGAAAGACCTTAAAGTAGATGTATAGTGTCCTTAACTATTTGGTGTTCCCATCAATTCATAAGCTATAACCTCCAATATGCCAGAGTTTACCTCTAATTACATAGAGACTAGTATTTTAATAAATCAAAAGACTACAACCCATGAAAGCAAGTCCAGTCAAATATTTATGTTGTACTAGTGTTTCTATCAGAAGTCAGACACTTCAATAATTTGAGATACATCATTCCCGTTGAGATAGATAAATACTGCAATCTTTAGTAAATAAAGTATTCCATCTCTATTTACAGATTGTGAACTAGTTAATTTAGACTTAGATATCTCCCCATAATTAACACTTAATTATGTTTGTTTATTTATACATAAGTAAAGTCATGGAATCTTTTTCAGATAAATAAACTATTCAACTAAGGCAGTTTAATCTATCAAATATCATAATTACATATGAGAGAAAGTTATTTATAATAAAATTGGAAATCTGCTTTTTAGGGCAAATATACCAACAGAGGAAAGTGTAATGACGAGGAGGATCACATTCTTGACTGTTAATTGACAAAAAAATCTCTCTTTTCCGCCGGTGTCTCCATATTTTTTGCTGAAATGGGATATAATAGTGAGGAAGAAAAGGTAAAAGGAGAATAAGAGGACACAAAATGAGGAAAAAACCTAGTGCCAGCTGCTAGCATACTATTAGGGGTATATAAGTCTTCACAATTAATATTTTACTTAAAAGGTATAACTACACAAAAATTATAAAAGTGGGTGTACTTCCTTGAAATCACTTTTTGCAAAGGGTATTTTGCAAAGGACCCCCTAACTAAATAGTTATGATATTTATGGTGGAACTAATATGATTGCTGGTTTTTAGTTTCCAAAAATTAATTACCTTATGGTTTCTAATAATAAATTGATAATTAATTTTAAGAGTGATTAGCTACATACAAGATTATTATGTTAGAAAAAAACTCCAAATTCTTATTTCAAGAGAAGAAAATTATGTGATTAATTATTTATTATAAATAGAATATATTTTGCTCCACAACTCTAGAATATACTAACCCGAAATAGAAAAGGATTGAGAGAGAGGGAGAGAGAGCAAGAAAAAAAAAAGAAAGAAGGAAAAAAGAAGTTAGGAATTGAACTCGAGAATATACCAACCAGTAAGCTAGAAAATCTATTGGTTAGTTTTGTATATTTTTATAATTATAAACGTAGTTTTTCAAAAAGATTGTTTATTCACACAAATGTCACCGCATCTTATTTGTTCCTTATAACTTAAAAGTAACAATTTCTAATAGAGTTCGTACAAAAATATATCTTTTAAGTAAGGTTATATTTTTAGTAATATTGGCCCAAATGTCATATCATACGGCTTTTCCCTTTAAAAAATATGGGTAGGTTTATTATCCATTATCATGGATGTAAATCGTGCTGACAAAGCCCTGCCTAAATCCAAATTTTCGACTTTGAGTGGGCTTCGACCTGGGCTTTCAACTTTAAGAAAGTTTCGGGCAAAGCTGAGTGGGTTTAAATTAGGGGATAATTAGGCTATTATCGATAAAAACATAAAACAATTACAAAAATAAGGTGGAATGTACCGCATGTATTTGGTATATTTGAAAAGATAAGTCAAAAAGCACGGTGGCAGACTTATAATTAAAAGATTCTTTTATAATTGACTTATATTTTGTATAAATTTTAATATTAAAATTAAAAGTTTTTTTTTTGTTTTTTTGAGAAGATATTAAACTTAAAAGTTAGTTGGTCTAATGGCTTGTATGTTTTATTCTCTATTTCATTTATCATTTTTTCTTTTTTTTTTCTTTCTTTCATTTTTTTTCTACTCAAAATATTTTTCTTTTTTATTTTATTTTTTTTTACTAGTTACTAGTAATACTAATTTGAAAGACAAGTTACTAGTTTCTAGTTTCCAAATAATTATTCTTGCAATTGGTAACTCATAATCAAATTGGTAATTTATAACCAATAACAAAATTGGTTAATGGTAAATTAGAAACTATTAACTATAATGAATTAGTAATTAAAAAAAATGCCAATAACTAAAAAATAGTTATTATTAACCATTAAAAATTATGGTTATTTGTTACTTGGAAACTTCTTACTGGTAACTTGGTTACTCTTACTAGTTACCAACAACCAATTCAGTAACTAGTAATCAATTTGATTACTAGTTACTAATTATAAAAATAATTATTGCTTACTAATTATAAAGTTGATTATTGGTTACTAGTTACTAGTTAACATTACTAATTATCAGTCTCGTAACTAGCGATCAATTTGGAAACCAATAACCAAATTTGTCACTGATACTAGTAAGCAATAATAAATTACACTAGTCTTGTAACTGGTAATAATTACCAGTTTAAAAACTAGTAACCAAACTAGTTACCAATAATATGGGTAACTGATCGCCAATAATTAATTTTATCAGTAGTAATAAAAATAATAACTGATGATCAGAGAAGCTAGTAAGTATTATCAGATTAGCTATTGATTGGTTACCAGTGACCAAATTAGATATTAACAACCACTTACTAGTAAGCATATTGGTCAATGGTAACTAGATTGGTTACTAGTAACTAGTAACTATATCAATAACTAATAATCATCACTTACCAGTCTTGTAATAAGTAACCAATTTGATAATAAGTAACTAATCATTAATCTTATAATTAGTAACTAACCACTAGTTTGGAACTAGAAACTAAATTAGTTACCATTAACTAGGTCGGTAACTGGTAACCACTAACCAATCTATTAGTGGTAACAAGAATTGTAACCAATAAACAGATAAACTTGTAACTAGTTACCAGTTACCGACCTAGTTAATGGTAACTAATTTAGTTTCTAGTTCCAAACTAGTGGTTAGTTACTAATTATAAGATTAATGATTAGTTACTAATTATCAAATTGGTTTTGTATAAAACCAGTCTTATAAGTAGATACCAATCTTGAAAACTAGTCTTGGAAACCAATAACTTGTACTAGCCACTAGTAACTTAGTAACATAAGTAGTTATGATAATTTATGAAATACTTGTTGTATGCTGAGATGGTTGGTTACCTATGATAACCTAAAAAATTACAGTTGTAATCTATTTGCTTCTCTTTTTCTATAATGGTAATAATAATAAATTCCATAAAAATTCAAATAAAAAAAAATTGTTATTTTAAATAGAAAAATTATTAACAAAAAGAAAAGAATTAAACAAAAAATTTTAAAAAATACTTTTCTTGTTCTTTACAAATTAAAGTGAAAAAAAGGTATTAATATTCCTAATGAAAGAAAAAAGTTCTTTTGTCACTAAGAGGGATGCTTTTTTTTTTTCAATTGAATAAAAGAGAAAAAAAATGGAACCTTAAGAAATTGACACATATTCTTGGTAAAGGTCCAATGAATCTTGACACATGGCTTGATACTGTTGTGACGCATGGCATAATGAATATTGTATTACAAGTTTTTTGATGATATGGCACAAACTTTATAATTTCTCAATAAGAAATTGACATTTGTCTTAAGATGTTATGGTTCTTTTTTGTTCAGTATAATTTTGATACATCACATTTTCTTAATTGATCATATATTACATAATTATCATATTATTTGTAACTTAATCTTTTAGTTAGTGATTAATTATAACAATTTTGTTACACCCCAAAACACATATAGTTAAAAGGAAAAGGCCATTTTTATATCTTATCAAAAGAACCATACATATTTTTTAAATCACTTTAATTATTCCGCTACAATGAAGCAACTTATGATTTAATGATGTTTATGTAATAACGCTATCGTTAAAACGAAAATGTGCAGTAAGTAATATTTACTTCTAAAAGGGAACCGCCTGCTGCCAACAATGCAATCACATACTTAATTGTTATTATTATTATTATTGGGCGCGTCTACAGTAGGGGCGCCCCTACGTAGGGCCCTGTCTATTCACCGTTGGATGGGAATATATATATAAATAGATTCTCCACAGATTCCCGTTATTCCCCACAGATTCCCATCTAACGATAATTAAGGCATGACCCTACATAGGGACGCCCCTACCGTAGCCATCCCCTTATTATTATTATTAGTTACGAGCTATATTTTTATAATGGTTAATGATATTAATAGCCACTGAATTATATTTGTAGTACCACTTTGCCCCTTAAATTTTTAACTTATATAGTAATGATCATTGAATTTTTTAAGTATTGTAGCAATGATCTTTTGTCACAAACTGTTAAATAATGTCATTACAGAGCAACAATTCAGTTATTATGGTCGAGAATAAGATTTCAAATTTTTAACTTGCACAGTAGATTACTAAGACTTATATAATTATTGCGGCAATGAACATTTTTTTTTCACTTACTGTTAAATTTTTAACAAAAATTAGTCTTATGCAAAGTGTACAATTTAGTAAGTACAGCTAAAAACAAGATTTTGACTCATAGAAATAAATAATGCCTTATTATATGTTTTGTCTATGACTATTTTCTATTAAAAATTAATAGTTTGTGACAAAGGGGTTATTACTATAACAATTGCATAATTCAGAGACCATTATTATGTAAGTTGAAAATTCAGAGGGAATAATGATACAATGAGTATAATTTAGAGACCATCACTATATTTAAACCTTTTTATGAATATTAATTTTTTTTAACCTTTTCAATTGCTTTTATTGTTATTTTCACTTTATACCTGTGAACTTATCTTTATACGTATTTTTTTCTTTTATACATTTTATAACTAAAACTTTTTTTTTTTCTACTAACGGGTCACATGCCTTTATACTAGCATCAAGAGAAAGAACATACAAAAAAATAATAAAATATTTCACAAGTAGTTGGAATAAATCTCATTTTATTAGGCATGTTCCTGTTTCTATATATTTATATATATATATATATATTTATGGTTCCCAATTCAATAGGTATTTTTTTTACTTATTTATAGGTATTTTTTCTTTTAGCCATTGGATCATATTTTAACGGCTACCATAATTTTGGTAGTTGAGAAAAAAATAAAAAAATAAATGCATACTATTTAATATTTTTCTCTCTCCAATTTTTACTATGATAAGACGTGTGTAATGAATTTTAATTGGACAAAACAATACCTATGAATAGGTTAAAAAAAATAAATTCTAGACTGGTGTCCTTTATATAAATATATATGGAGGACTTCTCAATGAATAATGCTATAGGGCACCAGTGCTGCCCAGCACTACAGTGATGTGTCAGTCTGTCACTGGCTAATCATAATTATAATTTAAGTGGGACCTATTTGGGACCCAGTTTATTAATTAAATCATCCAGTGACAAACAGACATGTCACTGTGGTGCTGGCACCAGTGGTGCCCCATAGCATTGCTCCTTCTCAATGGTTTCAATTTTTTTATGACCATGAATGGATACTAAAAAAATAGTTATAGCATTAAATTTTTTTGATGCTGATAAATAGCATTAAATTTTTTTGGCCAACCACCAAACTAATCACCACCGTAGGATATAGATCTAACAGCTTAAATCATTGTAGCCATCCATGGGTAAATATTGTTGTAACTATTTAAACCAAACCCAAAATATATATATATATATATATATATGCGTGTGTGTGTGTGTGTGCGTGCGTGTGTGTGTATGTGTGTGTGTGTAAATAGCTTTGAGGTTTTTTTATGCAAAAATTTACATTATTTTTTACTTTTACCAATTAATATTTTAAATTTTTGCAAACAATTACCGTACTAAGAAGACCGTTTTAACCCTCTTTGATTGACTTTTAAGGGTTAGTGGCAAAAATGGTCCCTGAGATTAGCCCAAGATTGACTACCCAAGAGAGGGATGAATTGAGTTTTAAAACTTTTTAAGAAATTTTTAAACTATGTAAAACCATAGACCACTATTTTGAAACTTTAATGCTAAATGAATAATAATATCAAATATATAACAATAATACCAAGTCAATTAAGCATAATAAATATCAAACAAACAATTAAATAGTTTGCAATAAAGTAAAGAGTGTATAGATACAGAAAATACAAACTCGATTTTTATGAGGTTCGACAAATACAACGATTTTCCTACATTCCCGGCTCTTGGTAACTTGTTTTGAGCTTCCACTATTCGGATCAAGATTGTGCACTTGACCGATCTTTTTACAAATAGAGTGAATTCTTCTTAGGCTCACCCACGCCTTTATAATAGTCTTAACTCCAGCTCTATCATGCCTAACCTCGAATTGTTTTGACTTCAGTGCCAACTTTACCTATACGGATTGTTTAGACAACGGTGTCAATCTTACCAGCTCATAGGTTGTTTAGACTCCAGTGACAACCTTACCTAAATCGGGTTGTTTAGGCTCCGATGGCAACCTTACCTATGCACGGATTATTTATGACTCTGGTGCCAATCTTACCTTACACTCAAATAGTTTTTTAATAATCAAGAGTGAACACACTCAAGAACTTTCCTCTCAGAGTAATAAATACAATTTTAGCTTAGGAGATTTGAGAACAATGAATAATGAATGCTCTAAGATTAGTTCAATATAATTTGAAAGTTAATTTAATGTAAGAATAGGCTTTTGTACTTTGAAAGTAGTTAGATAACAATTTAAGCTCATACAAAGTCTTTTTCAAGTCTTAAAATAGCTTATATTTATAAACTTATATCAAAACTAGACATTTATACTCGTTAGACACAATTTTCACCATTTTCGATAGACCGAAAGTGAGTTTTTGGTAGACCGAAAATACTAGCCGTTGGTAGTACTTTTGTAACGGTCAAATTTTAATGGTAATATTTTTTTCACTGCTATTTTCGGTAAACCGAAAATCCTGCTTATTTTGGCTATTTCAGCATTTGGCTATTTTTCAGATTTTGATAGCTTTTGGCGTTTTTCAAAAACTAACTTTTTAACTTGTTTTAAACACTTTCAAAACATTGGAAAATAATTTAAAAACAATATTTTGGCTATTACAAACTTGTTTAGTTTCACAAAGATATTTAACAATAAATTAGAAAGTATTCATACCAAAACAAATTCTAGTTTACCAATAGAAAATCTCATTTTAGCCTATTTCAAACAAACATGATTTCAAATATATTTATAACTTATTTAAACTTAAGAAATCATGTTTTAAAGAATATTTTGTCCATTTAAAGAAATCATTATTTTCTATTTTCAAACTTCTATGATAAAATAACCATTTTAAGCTTAAGATAGTTTGAAAACTCTTTTGAAAGCACGAGCTAATGTAAAGAGAATTTATGTGCAATGAACTAAATCAAATACAAGATTAAATATGAAATATACCTTTCTAAGCGTGGTCTTGTATCTTGATTGTCCTTCTTCAAGTTTGATTCTAATAAGTCCAATATGCATCCATCTTCAAGCTTGATTCCTTGATCAACTTGAGTTAGAACTTTTAAAGCCATTTCACTAGACACTCAAGTTAAATTATTAGTACTAAATCAAATGCTTGTTATCTTCAAAATAAGAGTAAGTAAGATTTAAACCTTAATTTCTCAACAATTTCCCTAAGATTAAAACCTCTATACACCCATGGCCTTACTTTCTTTAGTAAGATAAGACCATAATATTTTCTCCAACGAAAACATCCATTCACCGTTATACAAAACTATGATGTTGAAACGTGACTCTGCAGATGAAACAAAAAAAAGAAATTAGATTCAATAGAAAAAATCATAAAATGTAAAAAGAAGAATCTATATTTTCTAGCCATCGAAAATTGGTCGAAATTAGCTCGAATATAATCGAAATACATCGAAATTGATCGCAAAAAATAATCGAAATAGTCATAGAGTAAATTAAAGTCACATATTTTACTTGGCTAAAATTGTACCAAATTATATCTCAACAATCTCCCCCCTTTTTGATGATGACAAACATTGATTTATGATAAAAAAGAAAATATATAATAAGGATATGAAAATATAAAATTTGACAAATTTACCTTAACCCTTATCATACTTTAAGCTCCATCTCAAAATATGCTTTACAAAGTAAATGAGGCTTACTCCCCCTTTGTAACTCAATTAAGTATCATAAGTATATTATGAGAAAATTAAAAATATGTGCTAAACAAAGTTCCCTACCTTAAAATATACACACTCATGAATAAATCTTTTTCTCCTCATATTCATAAATCATCATTATTCTCCCCCTTTTGACATTATTAAAAAGATAGAAACAAATTTCCAACTAGATATCTCATACAAACTAATCTATCACTTTGAAATATGATTCTCCCCACATTAATTCACTATATTATTCCCTCAAGTTGAATATATAATAAAAATATACGAAAGAGCAATACACAGATAATTTTCTCCTATGTGAAAGATAGTATGACAAGTTATACAATAAGGAGATATGGAGGAACAAGAATTGAATAATCTTCAAAATAAGAATAACAATATCAAACAAAAGATTGAACAACAATATGATGCCAAAGTGAAAACAAGAGCATTCTTTTTAATTTTTATTTTTTTTATTTTTTACAAAACTTCTTCTATTAATAATAAGTATGACAACTATAGCATATTTCAAAATAGAGAAGTTTCATCAAATCAAGATCATGAAAGCTCTAAATCTTAATATTTCACTTGTTGAAAATATATTTCTCCAAGTATATTCATTACAAAGTATAGGAGAAATTAAAATCATTAAAGAACAATAGTGAAATAATTTCTTTTTCTTTATTTCCATCTAACTATAAAGAGCATATCATAATTTGTGAAAAATGATAATAATAAATTTAGCACAAGTAAATTATAAATATGGCCCCTCTCAATATATGAATGAAAATATAAATAACCAAAGTAAGCAAAGATTATTCATATAAGAGAGATATCAATTGTGGATGCCAATTATTTTTGAAAAATATTTTCCAATATTTTAAATCAATGCACTTTCTTCTCCTTTTGATATTATCAAAAAGTTATATAAATATGGAAGATTAGATTGATACTAATTAACAAATACAAAATAAAAACATGAATAAGCAACCAATAATAATTTTTTTTTAACCTATCTTTGAGAATGTCTTCCTAGAAATATAATATGCTTAATTTTTTCAATTATGTGATTAGGTTATTGAGTTTTTCTTTTAACCTTTCAAATGTTCAACTTAAAATTTTGAACAAATGAGATTATATCTTTTGATAAAAAAAATTATTATTGTAAAAAAGTTTTCAAGTCAATATAATTTTTTTGCTTTAAAAGAAAATATTTATTAATTATGGCATTTAAAACTTGAACATGCTAATATGAGTACAATTTCAAATTTTTACTAAAAGAATCTTGTTGTGGTTTACCTAGTCTAATTTTTGGAAATGACAAGATTTGTAAAGCTTGCCACTTTGAAAAATAAGTCGTTTTTTCTTATGCTCTTGAGATACTTGATAGATTTACATGATTTTCTTTATTGGTTTCAAAAAGACCTTAACCATGTCAAATATAAATATTTTACAAAAATATTTTTAGGTCAATATTAATTGTGATGTTTTAAACCGGGTGTTGATTAAACTTATTTTGAATAAAATACCATTATGAGTTTTAAAATGATCAAAAACCCAATATTGGTTTTTTTAGAGTCTTTGGATGCAAATACTTTGTTTTTTAAACACCAACGATAACTTGAAAATATTGATTCAAAATCCAATGTTGGAACTTTTTTTAGTTATTCTACTACTGGTAATGTTTAAAGAGAGTTTTTCAACAAAAGAACTAAGTAGTAGATAAATCTATGCATGTGATATTTGATGAAACTAATGACTCCTCCAAGGAGAAAAGCTTAGATGATATTGTTGTAGGTATAATACTAAGCTCGAATGTATTAGAGCTTAACGATAAATCAAAAGATAATAATTAAGTCCAACCTCAACATAAAAAAAATGAAGAGCTTTTGAAATGATAAAATCCTCTTCAATCAATCAATATATATCTTCTTAAAAATTTTGAACTCGAGTATGTAAAGCCTATGAAGATAATAAAGAAAACTTAGTATGGTTGATAATGATGAATTCTATTGAGTTTTTTTGTTTAAATATTATTTGTTTTGCATTCTATGTTCTTTAAAATTGATGATTTTTTAATGTTTTAGTTGATGGTTTAAACTTTTTTATTGTTTTCAAACAAAACTTTTCGAAAACCAGCAAAAATAGGGTTTTTGACAGATCAAAATATTTTCGGTCTACCGAAAAAATGGCCTAGATTATTCTATTTTTCTGCCATTTTCAGCAAACCGAAAAGCTATTTTCGATCTACCGAAAACTCGTAGTAGGCAATGTACTTAAAGAATTTCAGTGGGTTTTTAAATCATTCTCTCTCATTTATTCGGGTCTTATTTGAATTTTTATTTATGAGCTTATTTTTTACTAATATTTTAATTGCTCATATGTGATTTAAATGGATTGCACAATACATATTGCTTAAACTATTATTTGTGCAAATGCTTGATAGTTTTTACATGACAAATACCATACATAATTAATTGAATTATTTTAATATCAGTGATGTATTTGAACTTAAAATGACGTATTAGTTGAATTTAATTATTATACTTTATAACTTTATCATTTTGAATATTTGCGCATGATTTTTCATCTTATGATATTTATGAGAACAAATTTTTTATGAATATCACATATAAGGTTCTCATTAGCATTCAAGACATGCTTTGTTATGCTTTATCTTTTCTAAATATATATTTCTTAGGGCACGTCTACAGTAGGGGCGTCCCTACGTAAAGCCTTGTTTACATACCGTTTGATGGGAATCTATGTATAAACAGATTCTCCACAGATTCCCATCAAACGGTGTATAAACAGGGGCCTTACGTAGGGGCGCCCCTACTATAGCCGCCTCCTATTTCTTATGATCATTTAAACTCGGATAATATGTCATGTTTGGTTTGGACACTTGTTATTGGTGTGCTTAATTTACTTAGTATTATTGTTACATATTTGATAGGGCGCGTCTACAGTAGGGGCGCCCCTACGTAGGGCCCTGTCTATTCACCGTTGGATGGGAATCTGTATATAAATAGATTCTCCACAAATTCCCGTTATTCCCCACAGATTCCCATCCAACGATAATTAAGGCATGACCCTACGTAGGGACGCCCCTACCGTAGCCATCCCCTATTTGATATTATTGTTTATTTAGCTTAAAAGTTTTAAAATAGTGGTCTATGGTTTTACATAGTTGAAATATTTCTGAAAAAGTTTTAAAACCCAATTCACTTCCCCTTCTCCTCCTCTTGGGTAGTCAATCTTGGGCTAACACCTGAAGTATCCGATCTATGGCACTTTGGTCCTCAATGTTTCAATTGTAATAATTACGCCCTTGAATTTTCCGATTTATAAAGAATGCATATTATTGTTTTTCCAAATCTTTTTATTCAATTTATTTACCTTTAAATACACTTTTAGATGCTACAACATACTCTTCACCTGTATTTTTGGCCAGAAATTTTATAATAAGTTGTAATTTAGATAATTTAAAGACCAAATTGCTATAAATTAGAAAGTTCAAGGACTTAATTGCTGCAATCGAAACTCTGAGGACCAAATTGACACAAGTGTGATAGTTTATGGGCCCTTTGTGCCGTGAACCCGATTTTTAATTATTTTTAATTGTCAATTGAAAAAAATCTCTGCCTCTTTCCTTTCACCTCCTACCCCCAATATAGCCTCCTCCACCATCACCATCGTTGCCCATCCTGCTTTCTCTTTCTGGCCTCTACTCAAAACCTATCACCACCACCACTCTCCTTTCCCATCACTATCACTAGCCGCCCTTCTTTTCAATTTTAATTTCAAACTCAATTTCAAGCTCTAAGAAGTTAGAACACTCGGGAATTTTCTTTTGATTTGAGGTACTTTTCTTTTCTTCATTTCCTCCTTCATTTGGGTTTTGTCTCTATGTATAATATTCTGTACGAGTTCTGATTTTTTTTTTAATTTATTTAATGGAAATAAAGAGTTTGCTAGTTGCCAGTATTGATGATGATTTTTTTTTATTTTTTAAATGAAATGCTCCTCCAAAAAGAGGAATATTATTAAAAAGAGAAAACACAAAACAACGGTTACATGAATCTGTCGAAGGGAAGTCCCTGCGAGATAGGAGTGTTCAGAAAAACCGGTGCACCGCGAAAATCGACTGCACCGCACTGCACCGAAACTGACGGTTTTTTTGGATCTACGATCGGTTTTAGTTTTGAAAATTGTCAAACCGAGTGGTGCGGTGCGGTTTACGGTTTTAGTTGAATTTTTTCGGTTTCAAACCGAACCGGCCGAGAATATGTAATGTGTATATTTTTGTTATAATTTGTATATAGTTGATTACAAATAAATATGGCCCAACTCGGTACTATACGTAACTAAGCCCAAAATAAACTGCCAGCCCATTCTCTCTAGGGTTTCTCCTCAGTCTTAACACTTTACTCACTCACTCATTACACTTAAAACTTAGAAACTGCCGCAGCCCTCCCACAGTCTCACTCACTCTGTCTCCGTCAATCTCTCTGCTAAGTTCACAGCAGCCCAGAAATCTAACCTTCAACCTCCAGCGAACCAAAGTTAGTTTAGCCCATTCTCGTGAAGCATCTGAGCTCGTCCAAGCACCGAAAGTAATCGTCTCGCGAAGTCTGCGCAGCAACACAGCCGTCTGGCGACCCGTCTGAGCTCATCCTCGCTGCAACTCCCCGTCCGAGCTCGCGCGAAGCATCTGAGCTCGTCTGCACAGCAACGCCCCGTCCGTGATCGTCTCGTGAAGCATCGTCCGTCCAAGCTCGTCCGCACAGCTCGCGACCCGTCTGAGCTCGTCCTTGCAGCAAGTCCCGGTCAACGCTCATCTTGCGAAGAATCTCCCATTCTGCCCAGTCTCTCTCCCGTCCAAGCAACATCTGAGCTCATCCGTACAGCGCTCGGGTGGTCCAGCTCTCACTCATACAAGCTCGTCCGTATAGACCAGTCTACCCAGTCCCTCTCCCGTCGTCTCTCTCAGTCTCAGTTTACTCTTGCTGGTCACCGCCGACGCATCAGATCACATTT